>JAJAGP010003623.1:0-68662 GCA_025084515.1 Ancistrus triradiatus
TGTGTGTGTGTGTGTATATATATATATATATATATATATATATATATATATATATATATATATAGTGTGTGTATGTATGTATGTGTATATGTGTGTATATATATATATATATATATATTTCAGTGATAGACTAAATAGATATTAGAATATATATACTCGTTTGAGATTCTCTGTCTGTATGAAGGTTGATTATTCACATGTTTTTTCATGTTCCAGGTCTGGCTGTTCAACCAGAAACCCGAGTCACTTGATCCGATGGTGAAATATATCAGTTTGACTTCCGCCCTGGGAAGCAATTACACACAGTCTCGCAAGGTCAGTGCTAGCCACATCACTTCATCAGATCCTGTATTAAAATCTGTATCAAAACATAATGCAGTATACTGTTATTAACAAAAACAGACAATGCATGGAATGGCTGTTCTCTGGGTGAAATTTGTTTATTTTCAGATGGATATTGATGACACCACATCAGAAGCTCTGTATAAGAAGTTACTCGAGCTAGAGGATACATCGCGGAAGAAACTAAAAGCTGAAGATCCGCAACAGACAACTTAAATCAACTAAAGCCAGGGGCTGAGATGATCAACATGTAGTGGTTTCAACGTTCCAATGTATTAATTTTCTCACTTTAAGCATGGTGATTAGGTAGTGACTTCTGCATAAGTGTGGCAAGGAAATTAACATGATGCCTCAGTTACCAATGGTGCATATACACAGATTTGACAACAAAGGCAGGCACTCTATCAAGGGTGCAATTTTTGCTATACACCTCCTGTTTCAGAGATAGACTAAATAGATATTAGAAGATCAAGAAGATATACAAAAATATACACACAATCCTGGAAGAAAACCCATAGCTAATGTTGAAACTGCATTCATTCAACTTTAGTAACCTCTGTATTCTGGTTAGGATCACGGTAGCTATTCTTTAGCTATATTTTAACCAGAAGCCAGTAATAACTTTCCCTATTACAACCAGTGTATTTTACGTTCAGCTTCATTTTCCACCATAAGGTTCATATGCATTATACACAAATTATGCATTTATACACTAATATTTCTTGTAGAATAAATAGAGGAATGAAGGGACCACATCTGTACACTTACTTTCTTAATTCTCATCTTAAATATTCTGTATTACCGTATGCAAGTATGCGCCATTTAACGCCTATCTGATCAACATCCACTCACTTTAATGTCCGAAGTAGGATCCTGTGACCCAGTCTAAAAAAAACACAAAATCATGATTATATATTTTTTGCCAGATTGCCTACCCCTAATTACAGTACATAATTAATACAGTGCCTTAAGTGATGTAACATGTGACCAGACACCAGAATATTTTTAAAAATTTTGGGTGACCGAGTTGACACTTTGTGATTCTTTGGTGATTCATTTTGGATAGACAGATGGTGATTATGGACCCAGAGTCCTCTGTGTTGTGATCTTCTGACTGTGCTTTCTTTCCCCAGTCTGCTGTTTGGAGAATCAATGCACGTCTTCTTTTTTGAAGTTCCATTATTATGTGTAGTCAGTTTTTATAACAGCATGTATTATGTTTGCCTTAACACGGCAGACATTCTTTTATCCAGGCCATTATTAAATGGCGATATTGATTCAGCTATTGAGTATCATTCTTGCATCATTGTACAAATTACACAAGAATGAGACTCAAAAGTGGGATTAATTGTGAGCATTCAATACTGGTTCAAACATGTCCTAATAGTCACTATTCACTGTGTTTCTAAAACTCTAGTAATAATCCTACATCTGATGCATCTGTTTTACATACCAGCACCACTTTCTTTATGGAAACCAACCAATTCACTCACACTGGGACAATTTAGAGATGCCAGCTGACCTAATGCATACCTTTGTAGTGTGGAATTGGAGCACCCAGAAGAAACCCATACAGGCAAAGGGAGAACATGCAAACATTAACCCAGGTCTGTGGAGCTAGGTGCAATACAAACAACCATGCGGTTGTTACTGCGTTGGTACTGCTCATCCAAACAATATGTGGTCAGTGGTGGACATGTGGTGGATTAATTTATTGATGGACAGGGTAGAAGGTGAGATTACAAACATTGTTTGCAACAGATAAGCTGCAGTCGGTACGGTAATTGTTCCCTACAAAGTGCATGCATATGATAGATGAAGCTGATAAATGAGCCACTGCGTGTATGTAAAGGGTGGGCATGACTTGAAATGCAGCAGCACATCTGGATTTACCAAACTTCTTACAGAAGTCTTTTAGATTATGATTCGATTAGATTTGCTGTTTTAGCTATAGTATAATAAGCATATATAATTATTTGTCAGTCTCTTTATTAAAATTCAAACAAAAAAATACAGGAAATATGTAAACAAAACGCAACTTTCAGAAGAAAATGTTTATATTTAGTGGTTTATTGGCTGCTACCCTTTCAAAAAGGCCATTCCTGATTAAGCTTCTTCGTAGTGTGGAAGTGTCAACTCGGCATCCTGATGAGGCTGCTGTTGCTGAAGTGTAAGGGAAGGTCACACTAAATATTTGTAACTGTAGCCTATATAAACTGTTTTTTGTTTTTTTTGTTTTTTTTAGTACTGCATTCAAATGTGTTGTATTTTCTGGTTGTATTCTAATAAAAAGAAATAATTATCTATGGTCATTATACCATTGCTAAAACAACAAATCTAGTGTTGGCCTAAGATTTTTGAACAGTACTGTATCTTATCAATTGGCTTAACTAAACCTACTAGGTCACCTTTATTATATGTTCATTTATAGTCCCATGGAGTTCTTAATATGTCCAGTTAATGTATAATATCTATGTTGGAATAGTTTCCTTACTTTCTTATCAGTACGTCTTTGCTTTGTCTGTTGTTTCAATACTGATAAACTGAACTAATGGTCCAAAATTTCAAATGCTTTGATGAATTATAACATAACTATAAAATAATTAAGGACTGTGGTAAAGCACAAGAAACAATTCACACTTCTGAATTAACTATGGATTGATCGAAAAATAGCAATACTACAGACTTAGTGGTACATACTATATATTGTGGAGAACTCTAAATACGCCAGGTTCTTTAAATACATTGTTATACATTTAAAACCATTGAAGTTTACTTTCCAAATATCCTTACAAACACTATTCCATAGTTTATGACATAACAAAAACATCTACTCTTCGCTGAGCAACAAGTTTAGGAGATTAGCAGAATGCATTCCTAAGCGAAACGTGGGTGGGATGAACAATTTTCGCTACAGAGCACACAAAAACATGTAGACAGTTTATATAATGTTTGGTTGCTCCTCAAAGAGATTTATCTTCAGGCGTTTTGTTAATTTGTCAGGGAGGTTTATTGCAATTAAGGTTATGCGAGCGCGAACACATGGTCCACTGGAGGGCATGCAAGACAAGTCAATCCTAAAACAAACTAAAATTCTTGGTTTTCAATGATAAAATACATGTTTTATGCTTTTTAAAAAATTGTGCTAATCTAAACATCAAAAACATAAAGATCAAAATATCTTTTGCACTGTGACATATTCTTAGCACATAATCAATGCAGTGTAACATGCTTAATAGTTTAAATCAGAAGGTACTGTTATGAAGGTTATGAAGGACTGAAGAACTGTTTTACACAGAATGAGGTAACAAATTTTTGGAGAACCTCTGTTCAAGTTTTCACACAGGAGCGTCACTGTTCTGTTTGCGTACCATGGGTCCAACTCCAATGACTTGAGGAACTCTAAACTCCGAGGCCCCCTGGTGAGGTGGAACTCACCCCTAGCCCTGGATGGAACTTGATGGGTCGGTGAGTCTTCTCCAGACGAACACCCTGCAACTCTTGAAATGCGATATATGAACCTGGGTAGATCATGCCCGCAAACCAACGTCTACCACTTAGCCATGGCGGTTTGTCTTGAGAGTCAAGTCATGGGGGCTGGGTCTGCGGTGAGTAAAGAGCAAGGGTGCACCTGTGTGGCACAAGTGTTACAAGGCAGTAGCTCTGAAGCATTTTCTCGAAGCACTACAGTAGACATACGTAGAGATATGAAGATGATGATATAATCCACTGATTGCTGACAAAACCAAGGAGATGCAGGGAGTGCATAAGACCTGTGTGTAAAAAAAACCCCAGAAAAGTCTAAATATGAAAAGTGTGTATGTATGACATACACCCATCATCCAGAACACTAAAACCACCTGGTCCGCAATGATGTTTAGGTGGTACGTGTCAAACTGGTACCCACATGAATGACCGAACCCAAAATTTCCCAGCAGAACATTACCCAGAGCTTCACACTCCCTCCACCAGCATGCCATTCCCACAGTGAAATACTTCCCTGTGTAGCCTACATAATGCAACCATCAACGTGATGTAAAGAGAAACGGGACTCATTGGACTGGACAATGTCTCCCATTGCTCCATGATACAATTCTGAGATTCTTATGACCATTTTAATGGCGGACAGGGATTAGCATGGGCACTCAGGGACTGGTCTCAGTTCCATACTCAGCAGGATGAGATGAACTGTGTTGTGACACATTCTTCCTGTGACTGGCAATAAACACTTCTGAGTACTGTGCCACAAATTGGCTTCATGTCATAGCTTTCATTACACTTGCACATCACTGTGTCAATGATTTGTGGTTTGTTCCTTCACAGACCACCATGAAGTACTCGACACCACTGCTGACCAGGAGCACACACAAGCCTACCCAATCTGCTGGCTGTAACGATTTGGCCCTTGTCAAAATCTCAAAATCTGCTCATATCCCCCACTTCGAACACATTGGCTACGAGAACTGTATAAAGTATCCCAGACCTTGACCTTATAATTTAACTATTAACATCATTCGACATGTGTGTGGTCTTAATGTTTTGGCTGATTGGTGTATTTTAGGAATATATGAGAACATATAATATGTAAAACAACATATTTTAGAAGACAAAAGAAGCAGTTGTCTCTTACCTCAAGGATAAATTGCTGAAGCCTGATAATAGTCATGTTGTTGTTCTTTTTAATTAATCCACATCATGAAAGTAATTTATGTAGCAGTTATAAGGTGACTGATCCATCATCACCGATTGATTACCAGTTTCCTGGCATGTTATATTAGGTGAATAGGCTGTTCTCACACAGTACTGCTTCGCTGAATCACCATCCCTCCTTCCAACGTCCTTTACGCTCTCAAAAATCATTTCTTCATCCTCTATGCCGCTGAGTTTCGGGTTGCAGAATGCCCAGACCATGCCACAGAAATAAACAAAAAACGTTGCCATCACCAAGATCATCAAGGCATAGGACTCAATCAGTGCCTCTGTAACCACACTGGACGTTTTTGACATTTTGAGATAGCAGTTGTGATCAAAGGTGAACTCTCCTTCAGGCTGCAGTGTTATATCACAGGAACCTCTTAGACTTGCAAAATCATGCTATCTGAGCTCCCTACTCCATGTAGGTTCACACATTAAAGAACCTGGAGCCTGGACACTAACAGACTTTCATATTAAGTACAGAACTTTGTAGTAAAATAAAATCTGTCTTGTTCACTCATAAGACTCATGTTCACAACATGCAACACTGAACATCTTATAAACAGTGCTGCTTGGTTGCCTTTATATTCTGCTATGTAATGTAACATAGGGGAATCCATCATCAGTGCCATGCATGACACAAAGACCCACTAAGGCTCAGGAGTTTCTGGCAAGGTGAAAACACATGAATACACTGGGTCTTGACAATGGGGCCAGGACCCGAACAGCTGGACTTGATAATGATGAAAAGAACAACGAAAAACAACTATAACCTCAACCTTCTAGAGATGTTATATGAACCTCCTGGTGCCATTGAGTTCAGTTGTTTGGTTGCACTTGCTGTTCCAGATGGGCAATTACTGGAGGTTTCTATCTTCCCAGAGGCTCCTGATGAGATGGGGGCTGGGTCTTTGTATTGCACCTAGCACCGGCTTAGGTCTTTGTGTCACACACCGCACTGACCGTCACAAACAATATGTCTCCACATTCCATACAAGGTCTTTCAAGTTCTTAATCTGTTGCCTGGTCTCACCCACTCTGGTCTTTGAAGAGTTGAGAGAGAAGCAGCCTTATGTAGTTCAAGTTTAGATCCGAATATGCAAGCCAGGGGGAACAATGCATCGTTGGGGTAGTTATTCAAAATGTAACCCATTACAAATGACTTCTTTCAAAACTAACAGGTATTGTTTAACCGATTGCATCCTGTAAAACGTAATCCTATTACTCATTACTTTAGTTCTAAGTTACTCCCTAAAACCCATATTAATATGAACTAGCTAGAAAGTACAAGGACAACAACCAATAATCCTTTATATGCTTTATTTAAGAATAAAAGAACAGTCTTGTTCAAATTCAAATCATTGTTTGTATTCAGTTTTCCCTAGTCAGTTGCACAAATATGGTTAGAACCTGTTGCTAAATGGAGTTTTGTTGCGAAATGCTGAATCATTTTCCGAAGGGCTTGGTTTAGGACAACACATGTACATTTTACTGTAGTAAGACCATAAAGTAAAACAAGAAACTAATGAGAACTGTCAAGGAACCATGCACAGTAACTGTTCATTTATGTGTTTATTTTCATACCTTCTCAATTCAATTCAATTCAAGTCGGGGCTTAATCAGCAGCATGGGGCTCAAGAAGGGAACCAACTCTAGACAGAGCATCAGTCCAAAACAGGACGTATATAAACACACGCTCACAGTGGGACAATTAAGAAACACCAATTGATCTAGTTGTCTTTGTAACGTGGGAGGACTCGAATACCCTGAGGAACCCAGGGAGAACATGCAAACTCAATATAGATGTAGTCTGTTGGCTAGGGACGACGTGCCTGGTGAGGACTCAAGATCCTAAAGTGACTTTGTGCATCAGACTAAAAAAATGCAGATATGCTTTATATATATATATATATATATATATATATATGCTGTGTATATATACACACACAAGTCCTAAAAGTAGATAAAGAGAACCCAGTTAATCAAATAACACAAAAACATTAGAATTGGTCATTCATTTACTGAGGAAAATAATCCAATATTACATATTAGTGAGTGGCAAAAGTATGTGAACCTTTGCTTTCAGTATCTGGTGTGACCCCCCTGGGCAGCAATAACTGCAACTAAACGTTTCCTGTAACTGTTGATCAGTCCTTCACACACCGGCTTGGAAAAATTTTAGCCCATTCCTCCGTTACAGAACAGGCTTCAGCTCTGGGATGTGGTGGGTTCATCACCATTAAACTGCTGTTCAGGTCCATTTCCACAAACATTTCTATTGGATTAAGGTCAGGACTTTGACTTGGCGACATTCCACAAAACATTAACTTTTATTCTTCTTTAACCATGCTTTGGTAAGAACAACTTGTGTTGCTTAGGGTTCATTTGTCTTCTGCACGCCTCACCTTCTCTTAAGATTCATACATGGACAGATAGCCTGACATTTTCCTTTAGAATTCTCTGATATAATTCAGAATTCAGTGTTCCATCAATGATGGCAAGCAATTGTGGCCAGATGCAGCAAACAGGGCCCAAACGATGATAACTTACCACACCATGTTTCACAAGATGGGATAAGGTTTCGTATTATGGGAATCAGGTTTTCCTTTTCCAAACATAACACTTTTCTTTTAAACCAAAAAAGTTCTATTTTGGTTCTCATCCGTCCACAAAACATTCTTCCAATTCCATAGCCTTTGGCCAATGTCTTTTTGGCGAAGCAGTGGCTTTCTCTTGCAACCTGCCATGCAACACCATTGTTGTTCAGTGTTATTCTGATGGTGAGTAACATTGTCATGGAGCGAGGCTTTCAGTTGCGTAGAAGTTACCCTGGGTTCTTTGGGGGTCTTACCCTTGCCTTGCTCTTGGAGTGATCTTTGTTGGTCGGACCACTACTGGAGAGGGTAACAATGAGTCTTGAATTTCTCCATTTTGTCTACTGTGGTTGGTGGAATCCAAACTCTTTAGAGATGGTTTTGGAACCTTTCCCCGCCTGATAGTATCAACAACTTTTTTTTCTGAGGTCCTTCAGAAATCTCCTTTGTTAGTGCCATGACACACTTCAACGAACATGTGTTGGAGAGCAGACTTTGATAGATCCCTTTATCTTTTTGTAATAAAAACAGGGTGCCCACTCACACCTGATTGTCATCCCATATGAAAACACCTGACTCCTAATTTAACCTTCAAATGAACTGCTGATCTAGAGGTTCCACAACTTTTGTCACGCCAATAATATGTAATATTGGATTCATTTCTCAATAAAATAAATGACCAAGTTATAATATTGGTGTTTCTATTTGTTTAGCTGGGTTCTCTTTATCTAACTTTTAGGAAAATCTGATGTGTTTTAGGTCATATTATGCAGAAAATACAGAAATTCTAAAGGGGTCAGAAACTTCAAGAAACCACTATTATATATATATATATATATATATATATATATATAGATATATATATATATATATATTAAAATATATATATATTATATATATTAAGGAAAAAAATCCCCCCTAAACGTTTATAAGGAAGAACCGTGGGAGGACCAAGACTCAAAAAACGGGCCCAACCTCCTTGAGCGGCCTAGTTGTTAGACGTACGAATTAAACAAAGTTGCCTTAATTAATAAGGTTTATACTTAATAGTTTAAAATTTAACATGAGCTAAATAACAAATTACAGTGAGAACATATTAAAAAATAATTAAAATAAAATGTTATAATATATGGACTATGATTGATAAATTAGAAAAAATAAAATACAATATTATGAAGAGTAACAAAATAAGGAAATATACAAATACAGCATATAAGACAATAGTGTATATAATGAACTATTTTAAAAATGAAACAACATTTGCGTTAGCAAAACGGGGGCACCCATATAACGCCTTTTTTTAATTTCTCAGGAACAGAACTAAATTAAATTCCCGGTTGAATTGCTTATTAATTGTGCAGAAATTTTCATCTTCGGTTTGTTCCCTGTAGAGGACTGTATCTTCATTGCAAAAAAAACCCAACAAAAGATTTGCAGTTTGACAAAAAGGCCTCAAACTTTGAGTTGACCACTATCGTCAGGGTTAACTTGACTTACATTGTCCCATGTGTCTTTGCGCGCCTAGCCCCGGATGTCTATCGCCGCAGGAAAGAGACGGAAGTCTTTTCCAGCCATCTTGTGGCCATCTAGCAGCGAGAAAGTTCGCAACCAAGCTCGTAGAATCGGAGGAGCAATGTGCTGAAGGGGCGCTCAGCCCGGACAATCTGCAAAGAAGTTTCGGCGTTGTAACCAATCGGTTCTCGACAGCTATTTGATGATTTGAAGAAGATCCGTTTGAGCTTTTTTAAAAGCAGGCTTGGATTGAAAAACAAAGAAGAAGAGAAGAAGACGCGCCCGCTCCGGGGGGCCGCCAACAAGGACAGCGCTCAGGGCTGCAAAACAGAACAAAAAAAGTAACAGAAAGCAGGAGAGCTCCTCTGCCTGATAAGAAGGAGAAAGAGACGACGGCACATGTCCCCCTCAAGAAGAAGGTGTGTGTGTTTAGGGCTTATTTGAAATGTAAAACACGTTGTCCAGCAGTTTGGAATGAGTGCGAAGTTGCGCGCTTAAAACAGCGCCATGAGGTCCACGCATTCAGCAGGTTCTGATTTTGGTATCTGGAACCTAGCAGAGAGCAGAGTCTTCTTGCACCTGTGAGCTCCAGTTCATCTTTGCCTTTTTCTTCTTATTTCGAGCACTTAAAACTTGTTGCTATAAAAGCTTTCGGTTTTCGCCCGAGCGGCCTTTCAACCACAGTTATGGCGGCGTCCTCGACCGCACACTACCGTCGTAAATAGTGTGGAGCAGCATTGAATATGTCCGAGTTTTACCCAGTATTTAATACGCTCGTTGTCTGACTGCGTCCATTATAGACCTAATACCAAATGGCCTCTTGTTAAACCAGTAGTTCACTAGGTAGGTTGCATAAGAATGTGCTATAAGGTAAGTAGGAGCGCGCTATGTAAGGGACGGGGAGGCAGTTAGGATTGCAGCCGCTGCCAGGTTCTATCGTGGCTGTTTATCTTGTGGCATTTCGTTTTCCACGCCACGAAAGAACACCCAGCTCTAAAGCGTTTAGGAATGCGTTTACGGACTAAACATATCCTGTGTTAGCTAAGCAGCTAACGGCGACTAGACAACACCGAGCACGTGGTTGGAGGGAAGGGTTAACCGAAGTTTGACGCAGAAATGTATCACGATCCTCGCATGCATTTGCTCGGTAATCGATATATATCACGATGTTGGCAAACCTTTAGTTATAATAACATTAGGAACGCGTTTCTGTAGCATTTGGGGTCTGTGTGCTAGAACTGCTAAGACTTTGACATCAGGGCCTTCCGTCAGTATATTTCAATTGAATTGACCCGAGTTAATATTTCCCTCACTTTTACATTCACCATTTCGTTTTATGCCCGCCTTATTATTTAACCTCAATGATATTGAGTTAAATGTCGTTTTGTTGTTCATAACTTCATAGAAGTGAAGCTTGGCATGCTTGATAAGCGTGTCTTCTATAACATTTCACTGTGCCATCCAGCTGTTTGACTTTGCTTGCTCAGTGCCAGCAAAGCGTTTAAATATTTAATGGTTTTTGTTGTATATTAATTTACTACCAGCGCATGTAAACATGAGTTAACTTCTTTAAAAAACATGAGTTTCTGAAGTATACATGTACAACAATACCAGAACCAAATAGCGTACAGAAAAAAAAAATTAAATATTCAGTAATATACCACCAGGAAAAAAAAATCTGAGATGCCTAGGCGAAAAAGGCTAAAAAATTACACACTAAAAAAAGAGCACCAGCAGCACAAGGCCAATGGCTGAAACTGGCTGTTTAACACCAACCACTAGCGTAAGATATAGTCTAAATATTATAAAGCGGTCAGCTGACTGATGGCTTCATTCTCATTATTGTGATGATGGACAAGTTTTTTTTGTTTGCTCAGGACAAAGTGGAAGTTCACAACTAGACTTGTCATACATACACGCGTTAAATTAAAGTAGTTAAACATTGGGTTCATTCAGCGTTTCGAGTCCTTGCCAATAGAATTGGGCATCCTGTGTTCTGGAACAACCACTTTGTGGATCGCAGCATATTTTAAGATGGCTCGCCTTTGTGCAAGATCACATTCTTGATTAAGGTTTCTCTTTTGTTATTTCATGCGCATGGAGTACAATTAAGAAGTATGCCGGTCCTCCTGTATCAAAACAGTGACGTAAGACACAAAAGATACAAATGACAGCGCTGTATCATATACAGTACACCGTGCCCAGAGGTCCTGTTATTGCATCATAGGTATTGCAGATTGGTCAGCGGGGTCAGACAGGTGCAGCTGGTGAAGGTGTGCAAGCTTCAAGGAGGCTATTTTGTTTGTGGAGAGGAAGGATTGACCGCCATAACAACAGGTTTTTTAAGACTTGGAATGAGATGGGTTACGATAGTGCTTTACCGTTGGTGTTGGTTTATTAACTTAGATTAGGGCTGAAAGCAGATATTAGATTTTAAAGATTATTGGTGAAGAAAATCACAGCTCGGGTTTTTCTTGGTTTGCAGATTAGTCAAGACGATGAAATCACAAATTAAAATCAGGATCAACAACAGAGAACTGCAGCCAGTTCCAGAGAAGTGCTGTGCGATAAAGATGCAGTTGTAAAAGACTCGGTGATGGAATGATGAGGTTAGAACCATTTGTTTTCGACAAGTTTTATTCAGGATTTTGGAAAAAGGGAATGAATTCATGCAACTATATTCAAGAGGGCAAAAGCACAGATGGCCTGTTATTTTACATTTTAAGGAATGTCATAATCCTCCTTGTCATCACATCGCTGTTTTTTGTAATATTTATCAGATTTTCTTGTCCTTGTTAAAATACTCAAGCTGGATATATATGTATATCCACACTTTAAATCTGTTTGCATAGTTGGAGGCAAAAGTTGTTCTTGAAGCCCTGTTATGTACATTGTTATGTCAACTTAAGATGGGTTGTTTCTGCTTAAAAATTGGTGCGTTCTTTTGTCTTGTCAATCGGTTGTTAAAATCTCACTCGACTAAGCACTCTTTAAGGCTTTCCTGGAATGGATATTGTTCGGATGCAGCTTCCATGTAATATGTTAATGAACAAAATTGGCCTTTTGTTGAAGTCACCCTGCTGCTGTGGTTTCAGCAGAGAGGATGGCCAGGGCAGGCACAGAGCGCAGGCAGAGCAGCCAGGTCAGAGGGCTCTCAGCAGGGATCCGAAGGGGGGGTCAAGGCGGAGGGTCGGCACCAGGCAGAAAGAGACAGTGCCGTACGTAACTGACAGGAGGCCTCCAAGTGAGCGCGACCAGAAAAAAACATGCTGAAGACAAGCCTGCCGACGGGTGGTGAAATTCTCTGTAGAAAAGTGAGTTCGCGTGTTTGAGTTAAGGACTTGGGAAATTTACATGTACAGGGATTTGGCAGACGCTCTTACTTATGCAACTCGTACCTTTCTTACAGTCCAAGTAATTTTGGGTTAAGGGCTTTTCTCAAAGACCAACAGTGCCAGCTTGACAGAGGTGGATTGAATACTGGACCTTCTTGCTCCATTGGCAGTACTTTAACATAAATAGAGGCCAAGGTCATTAAACCATCCAGTCATAGCTCTGCATTGTGTTTATTTACATGTTTGAGATGGTTACTTGGAGTGAATTCTTCTCAGATAAACATGTGGCTGTAACTATAAGCCAGCACCATTAGAATGGGGTTTAATTGTGGTTGTACCATTAGCCACTTGGTTGCAAACCTCACTATTCTTGAAATGTGCTAAAGCTCTTCACTGTCTTATTTGTACTGACCGCAAGCAGTTGTGCACGTTTCCTTTGTTCGTCCAACAGAAACCACTTCTCCAAGATTAAGGCAGGAAATGGCCAAGATGACGTATGACCGAAATGGCCAGTAGTAAATGGCGTCTCGTTGTCTTTGGTTGCCATGCGTAATCAGTCAAATGTTTTGGCTGTCTTGCTTTTTCTAGGTAGTTAAGAAAGAGTAGCCACAGAGAGATGTTTATATTTGGTTTCTGTAAATGACTGGAATAAAATGTGAATGTTTCAGCCTTTTGCCAGCCATGTTAGTGTTTTATGAGACCTGTTTAACATATATAATGGTGCACCTTTGGATCTCATTCCTTTTTGCTCTTTGACTTTTTTCAGGTCTGTGGGAGATAGGCCGTTCCGGGGCCGTGGAGGTGGCAGAGGAGGCCGTGGTGGTCGAGGCAGAGGCTTTGGCCGCACCGACGGATTTGATTCCCGTGGCAAACGTGAATTTGACAGACACAGTGGCAGCGACCGATCGTAAGTGATTCCTGTTTCAAGTGTCAGATAACTTCATTTACGCCATTTGAAGAACTTCATAAATAATTCGTCGCAGGAGAAAATGCTTTGTATTTGTTACCTGGTTAAAAGTGGGACTTTGTCAGCATTCAGCCTTTTTTCAACAAATGGGAGCTAAAAATGTATTGGGATAATCTGTGTTTATCCAGCATGATAAGCTCTATTTGTTACATCAGAATATAGAAGATCCTGTCATGTTCATGTGTGCAAGTGCAGAACCTGTGATGTACATTTACATTTACAGCATTTAAGCAGACACCCTTATCCAGAGCGACTTACAATTGATACAGTCTTACAATCCAAGCTATTGTGGGGTAAGGGCCTTGCTCAAGGACACAACAGTGGCAGCTTGGGAGATTTGAACACTGGACCTTCTGGTTCAAAGTCCAGTACCTTAACCGCTAGGCTACCAGAGAGAGATGTATTTCTTCAAACCAACACCAAGGTTCTGTTTGGGTTTTTGAGCTAGCCCACAACTGTGCAGATCCAGACGGTGCCTACTGGTAGGGTCAGGAATCAGAAAGGCACGATTGTCCATGCAGGAGTGATCCCTCTCTATACTGTTCAGGGCACATGTTCGCCTCTGCGACCTTGACCAGTATAATCGTGGTTAAAATGTTACACGTAATGCCTGCATTGCATTCTGTGAAACTGAACGTCAGTTTTCTGGCTTCAAGACTGCAATTCTCTTTTCTGTCAGCAGGTGTCAAGGGTTTGCTCGTACTAGTATTCTGTCATTCACATGTGAAGACAGATTTATTTCCTATTATAATTCTTAAGACCTCAGATTTTGACGTGAATGGACTGTGATCAGATGTGTAGCTTTTGACTGACTGATTGAATACGTCAGCACTTGGCTGAAAATTAAATAGATTTTTTTGTTTCAGCAGCCTCAAACCTGAAGAAAAGCGTGGAGGTGGAGGATCTCATAACTGGGGCACTGTTAAGGACGAACTGAGGTCTGTGCAATAGCAGGGCATTGCATCCATGTTATATGTAATAATAGAGAGGCTTTGTGTGGAAATTGCTAAGTTGTCAGTTCTAAAACCAACTTACTAACCACTTCATTTCTAGTCTTGACTCTTGGTTTTTTGGTTGGTAGTTGGAAGGACGTATGGCTTTGGAGTTTGTTTCAAAAGGTCTCATTTACTTATCTACATCTCACTTGCTGATCTTTTTACTCATTACAGTGAACTTGATCATTCTAATGTAACGGAGGACACCCCTGAGGGTGAGGAGCACCCGCCTGCTGATTCTGAGAACAAGTGTGTATTTCCTTTGGTTTATCTACATCCTGTAATGTTTTGCATGTGTTGTGTGTGTACTTAATCTTTATGTATTTGATTTAACTACATGCATAATCTAGTTTTAGTTAAGTTGTGTAGAGCTGTAACGGATAATCAGGAATAACTGAAATGACTCAAGAAGCTAAAGTCATTTGATGAGTAAGTTTTACTGTGTTGCATTCAGCATATTTCTGCTTAATGCAATGTGTATTACTTAAGCTGTAAGCACTCAGCTTTTCCTTTTTCTGTTTATTGGCTAGTTTGCTGTATCTAACTGAAGGTTTGGTTAAAAAATATTCTTCTCAAAATGCTCAATAGGTTCTGTATCAGTAAAATAAATTTAATGAATTTGTATATTGTGGTTTTGGAAGCACCAGGCTCGGTTCATGTCTAGGAAACGTTAAGACACGGGCTGGTAATCAATATTCTAGTGCATTTTGATCATTTAAGTAAGCAAAGCAGAGTGTAATAATTAACTGCGCATGGAAACTTTGAACGCTACTGTTAAAGGCTATAAAGTATATTTTCAGTCTGGCAAAGAATGCAGGGATGTATGCAAATTGAAGAACATCTGGAATGAGGTCTTCAAATGTATAGAGAAAACTGACAGGGTTCTTCAGAGAACGATGCTAATGTCTGTGGCATTTGGTTTCAACCAAACAGACGTGTAGAAGTGCGATGTGAATGTCACGTGGCGTCTGCTGGGGGACTTGACTCTAAATTTCAAGATAGGAAGATGAATGTGGATAACTTAACATGCATTACAGCAGGTGATGCTGCTGTTGCTCTGCAAGCGGTGCACCAGGCAGGCCTTTCACATGAGATTATTGACAGGACGCGTGCCAATTAGCCCAATGTCTGTAAACAGGAAAATAGAATGCCTTTATTGTCACTATATGTAAAGTGAGATTAAAGAATCAGGCCATATTTCACATCCACGTAACAGTTGAGCTGCTACGCTCTAATGATTGTGCAAGTTCCTCAAGTTTAACCACAAAAATATTCAGTTAATATGGTTATCAGTACAAGTATAGTGATACCTGAAGCTAAGATGGAATATAATTATAACCATTTGAAAAAATTAGGTTCTTCCTGATTTTGCATCTAAGATTTTATCTCTTTGTCTAAGGGCGATTATCACTTCTCCGTTTTGCTGCTGTCCCATGTCAGCTATGCAGACTGTCTAAATATAGCTAGTGTCCTAATAACATTTACACTTAGCAGACACCCTTTTCCAGAGCGACTTACAATTCATACATTCTTACAATCCAAGCAATTGTGGGTTAAGGGCTTTGTTCGAGGACCCAACAGTGGTAGCTTGGCAGAGGTGGGATTTGAACCCTGGACCCCCATTAGGCTACTACAGTCCGGTGTTTGTATAAAATGTGTGGAACATCCTTACTTTGTGTTATCTCTAGTATTAAGAGATTGTTAGCAACCTAATGTTTGGAGGTATTGGCGTAATCACTGAAGGAAGGTTGTGTGCGCTTTTCATTATGGTTTAAAGGCCGGGGCTGTTATATAAATGCATTTTCACATCTAATATTTGCTTACCTGGTTGAACATGGGCACTGATACTGTGGTGGATTTATTTTAGGGAGAATGAAGTTGAGGAGGTAAAGGAGGAAGGCGCTAAGGAGATGACTCTGGATGAATGGAAAGCCCAGCAGGACAAGGATAGAGCTAAGGTGGAGTTCAACCTTCGCAAGGCCAACGAGGGAGCTGACTGGAAAAAAGGATACTTGCTGCACAAGTCTAAGGCCAAGGACGTAAGTGCTGTGACTGCTCGTCTGCTATTCCCGTGTTTGTTTCTGTCATTATTTCACGCTCTGAGTGCTGTATGCAGTATGCATGACGAAAGTAAGCCGCAGAGGAACAACTCTGAAAACCCTCCGAACAATAAGACATTTAAAACAGCATCACCTTGGTGAATATGTGGAATTTGGCAAAGCTAAAGCTAACCCTTCTGAAAGTGCAGAGCCAGACACAAGCAAGCTGCTGCTATCTTTTTAATGGTAGAAGTTTCCATTCAAAGAAAAGTCGAACATAAAAATATCTGTATGCTGTCATTTGTAATTACCGCACGGAATCGGCCAGTCGTGTGCTTAAACTCTGGTGGCCAAGAAAAGCAGTCCATCTCTGGTTGCAATTACTACATTTAGTCCTTATCCATGACTTGCAACTAGAGATGGACTGATGGACCACCAGAAGAATCCTTACTTTTATTTTATCCTGAGTCCTGAAGGCATTGGATATTGAAAGCCATGTGCTTCACTTTCCAAAGTTCTATGGTAAATGAAGTTTTGTTTACATGTTCATTGTGAAATGATGGTGTGGTGTTTTGTCATGAGTGAGAATCAAGTTTCGTGGAGTACAGTGTAGCTGCTTCTGTGTAGCAGCAGCTGAACTACTCTTCGATCTGTCAGGCTGCAGCGGATGATGGCTCTCTTGACCACCACTTCCGTAAGCCTGCCAACGACATCACGTCTCAGCTCGAGATCAACTTCGGAGACCTTGGCCGTCCTGGCCGTGGCCGTGGGGGACCCCGTGGAGGAAGAGGAGGCCGTGGGACTGGAGGTACTAGACCGCCACGTGAGCGCAGGCCTGATAAGGTGGGTGGAGTTTGAAGTGTTGGTTATCTGCAGGCTGATGGCTGACTAACATACAGATGAACCGGTTCAGACACGAGTGTAAGACTTCATGTTTCTTCTGTCTTTAGTCGAGCGGAGGTTCTGCCCCGAACATGGATGACCCGGAGGCTTTCCCAGCTCTGGCTTAAGCTGCTGATTTAGAGATACCACTGAGCCCTCTCTCCCCGGGCCCTCCGCTACGAGGCTTGCATGCTAATGGATCCTTCAGCAGATGAAATGGTGGAAGACTGTCATCCATCCCATTCACCCCTGAGGACTGAATTTTACTTGTTTTAGAAAAAATGAGAAAATCTTCCAAAAAAATTGAAAGGACTTCTTGCTACTCAGAAGCTAATTATTGGTAGAGGTTTTGTATTCAGAAATAAGGTAGCAGGGAAGTTTTCATACAGTATTTTTTTCAGACGTTATGCATTCTCCATGAATCCTTTTTGTACTGCTGCTTGCAAATGCAAATTTCCAAATATTGAGTGCATTAGTTAGCTTGTGGTGACCTGCAGTTTGCTTTCTTATGCCTTAGACATACTGGATCACTCACACGTCAGTGTTTGAGTGTTTTCTGATGAGCAAAATTGGGGTTAAAGATCTTGAATCTTTCAACTGCTTCACATCTGGAATGTTGATTGTAGCTTCATGCCAAATCCTGGCTTCAGCTACCTTCATGAGAGCGCTGTTCTATTACATCAGAAACATGACTTTAGTTTGGATGACCATTGCGATATTCAGTGTGCTGTATCAGTGACCTAGGTTCTTCTGAGGTTAGTCATGCATCTTTGAAAGGCTTTTATGGTTTTGGGCAAAGTTTACATTGTGCACTCCTGTTTACCGGTGTGAATCAGTTCTACCTATTTTAATAAAAACACCAAGTCCCGTTTTAATTTTTTTTTTGTATGCCCCATTGTTCTGGTGACAGCACTACTGCATAAATGTTCTGAAAGAAATACCAGTTGTTCAGTGTGGAACAACGGCGTGCTATGAAAATGTGTGAATTCGAACTGCTATTACTCAGACCTCTGTCCATAATTAAAAGATGGTCTATTCATATTGAGTTCTGTCTAGTTTTTCTTTAAATCTACTGAGTTGGAGATGTGTGATGGGATGTCTTGGTAACTCTTGATGTACTGATGCCACTTGTTTCTTTCTGCTACCTGATATATTGAGTGCAAGTAGCTGCCGATAAGTACTGATATAAACCATCTAATTTAATTACTTGATGGGTGCCTATAAATCCTGATATTTATAGTTTTTTACATTTACAGCATTTAGCAGACGCCCTTATCCAGAGCGACTTACAATTGGTACAGTCTTACATTCCAAGCAGTTGTGGGTTAAGGGTCTTGCTCAAGGACCCAACAGTGGCAGCTTGGCAGAGGGGGGATTTGAACCCTGGACCTTCTGGAGAGTCAAGTACCTTAACCACTAGGCTAAATAGTGTTCTGTATCCCATTTACTGGTTGAGTTAAATTTTTAGAGCCATGGGAAAAAAGTCATAATGCTGTAACAAGGACAGGTAGGGATGCATAATCTTCCTAAGATTTTTAATTGTTGGTTATATTTGCATTTCAGCCACCCCTCAAAATACTGGTCTTACTGGTTTTGCAGCTGGCATTATGCTACTGTTCATCGCAAATGAGTAATAATCCAGTGGTGTGCATGTGCGTCAGTAACCACTTCATGGTGTTGGTGCGCTCTATTGCCGATGCTGTGAGTCATATCGGTATCGGCGCAACACTTTGTAACCGTGCAAGGCTGATGGTCATTGCATTTAAGTTTGTGTCAGACACTTGCATAGTGATGTTGCTCTCTGAACTGGTTTTAGGTTGATGTCACTGTTCCACAGTCTGAAGAAGTCACATAGTGACTAAAACCTGCGGATAACATTTAACTCGGTGACCTGTTAACCTGCTGCATTACACTTTTTTGTAGTGATGCTGGTTGTTGCTCTGTAACACAAACTGGCAGTGTTGTGTAATTCTTGCACATTGACGACAACAACAAGAAATCTTGCTCATAAGTGACAGTAAGGGTGTCTGATATTGAAAAAATATATCTATTATCTGGGGTTTTGATAATTAGACAATACTTTCTGACCTTAAAATGTGTTTGTAAAAGTCTTATGTGGTACTAGCTTGCTCTTTTTAATCGAATATTATTCGTTGCTTACTAATGACATCAATGGAAATGACATTGAAGGATGTTTAAATGTTAAGAAGAGGGGTCTTGTTTATTTACTTCAAACTGAGGCACTGTTGGCTCGGCTCTTGCCTGGATACAAGATGAGACCGGGTCGGGCATGGTGGCATACAGTTTCTTTATGGTATCCTGCAGCACATTTGCCCACAGATGTTACAGCTGGGCCTGTAGATCCTGCACATTTCCCGCACACATTGCTGAACTGTTGGTGTCCCTTGTATGCGATGGCTCACCAGCAGTTGGGGCAGTGTGTCATAAAACAGCAAAGTCAGGATTGAAGAGCTCACCATGATAACTCAACGTTCAAATACTTGAACGTGCTGTTGTCAACTTTTCTCATACAGCATGACCTACAGGATCACAACCAGTCTGGCTTCAAAGCAGCACACTCCACAGAAACTGTCCTGGTGGCTGTTTCTGAGAAACGTCAGGCTGCCAGACCATCCAGACATTTATCGGTTTTGATCTTCTTGACTTCTCGACTGCCTTTGACACAGTTGACAACAAGATCCTCCTTTCTGTCCTCTCCAGTCTGGGAATTACAGGCTCAGCCTAGCAGTGGCTTGCTTCCTACCTGGAGGGACGTTCTTATCAGGTATTATGGAGAGGCTCTGTATCTGCACCACATGCTCTTACAACTGGAGTTCCACAAGGCTCAGTTCTGGGACCTCTTCTTTTCTCTTTCTACACCCGTTCTCTTGGTGAAGTCATCACCTGTCATGGCTTCCCCTATCACTGTTATGCTGATGATACTCAGCTCATCCTCTCTTGTCCTCCAACAGATATGCAGGTCTCCATACACATCTCAGCATGTCTGGAGAGCATTTCATTGTGGATGTCAGCTCGTCATTTGAAGCTAAAGCACAGCAAAATGGGCCTGCTCTACATACCTGCAGATGGGTCCCCTTATCAAGATCTTACCATCTCCCAGGTGAACGCCTCCATCACACCTTCTGAGAATGCAAGAAACCTTGGAGAGATCTTTGGTAACCAGCTGAGCTTCTCTGCTCATATTTCCAAACTGACCCAATCATGCAGGTACCTCCTCTACAACATCAGAATTTGACCCTTCCTCTCCAGGGAAGCCACTCAGGTGCTTGTCCAGTCTCTTGCTGTATCAAAACTAGATTACTGCAGTGCTCTTCTGGCTGGCCTTCCAATGCGTACAATCAGACCCCTGCAACTGATTCAGAATGCAGTGGCTCGTCTGATTTTCAATCTACTCAAGTTTTCTCATATCACCCAACTGCTGCGTTCACTACACTGACTCCCTGTAGCTGCCCACATCAGATACAAAACCCTGATGCTTGCCTACAAGGCAAAAAATGGAACAGCACCATCTTACCTAAAGGCTCTAATCAAACCAAGCTCTTTACCTCATACCCTCTGAGACACAAGCTTGGCTCGAATGGATCCTCCATGTAAGATTAAAGGAAGACGAGCATCAAGACTTCTCCGTCCTGGCACCCAGGTGGTGGAATGAACTTCCACTGGATGTCCGAATGGCTGAGTCTCTTGCTGTGTTCAAGTGGCGACTAAAGACTCACCTTTTCACCCAGCACTTACGTGAAGACTGAAGTGAATGCAACTGCTTATTTATATATTTAAAAAAAGCAAAAAACAAACCCCTTTGCTTGTGTGTTTCGTTGATTTATCTACATCTGATCCTAGCAAGCTGTAGTTGGATTGTGTTCTTGGGTTATTGCTTACTTGTACTAACTAAGGATTTTTTGTACGAGGAAGAATACAAAGCACTTCTGTAAGTCGCTCTGGATAAGGGTGTCTGCTAAATGCTGTAAATGTAAACTCCATACTTTAACCCGACCATCGGTGGCTCCCAAACAGAATCTAGATTTGTTGCTAAAGACGATACAGTTCCAGTCAGTAACAGTCCAGCTTTCTTGTTTACAACACAACTGCACACAAAGGCGATGGTAGCTGGCTCTCAGTGGCATAACCCCTAATGGGCGCCATAACAACAAATTTCATTCTGCTAAGCACCTGGAAATGCTCAGGGCAGATGGAGGAGTGCGTCTGGATGGTGGATGGTGGATGGTGCTTGTGCTTCTTGGCAGATCAAACTATCCTCTCTACTGGTGGTCTGTCTAGGCCATCCAGAGACTTTTCTCCATGTGTGTGTGTGCTCTTGCAGAACCACTGCTCCCAACCACTCATAGCAGCTGGGTCAGAACGGCCTAGATGGAGCGCAATTTGTAAAAACTGCCATCCTGCTTCTCTCAGTCCAATGATGCACCCCCCCTCGGTCTGTCCACTGGGCAAAATGTCTTCGAGTGTGTCGTAGAGGCATGTCTAGCAGTCAATGACTTCTCACCAAGAGGTACACTACCCAAAAGTAGCCTGCCTTTTTATAGGACTGTGGAGGAAACACTTTCACACCTTCTTGTAGCAAGACCCTGTGTCTACACCAGGAATAATTTGCGTATCTGCCCGAGACAGAACTGCATGCCGATTTTTGCAGCAATTTGACATTTCTATCTGGGTGCTGGTTTTTTGTCATTGAGTATATTTGTGTCATGCCCTGACACCAGCCTCTTTCCCTGCTGTGCATGCTTGCACAGAAGTTTACAGTTATAGCAACTACTGAAATTGAAAAACACTGCATTAACAAACACAGGATTGGTACTTGTTAAATACAAACCTTCAGTTGTTTCAGATACAATACAATATGTACACATTTACACCAGAATAATATTCGACTGAGGTAAATCATATCCTTTAAGCCAAAACGTCCACAAAATGTATTAAAGCTCAGAGAAGGTTATTGTTAGTTGGTGTAGTAATAAATTCGGTTAGGTGATCCTGCAATGGTCATTTATGCATCCAACAGGTTTATACTGGAGATGTTAGTGTTAATCTGAGGTGGCTTACTAAGGTATGTTCACTTTAAAGCATAGATATGATAAGTAACCGGTTCAGTTTGTTGGTCCACGACGTTAAAGCATCTGCATTCAGAAGTTTATGTGCAGCCTAAAAAATCGCTGCAGTCTATTTTCACTGAGTCCAGCGTCAGCTTTGCTTCAACTGCGATCAGTGGCTCAAAGAAGGGACTCTGGCAGGAAAAGAAGCTGAACTCCTCTGTCTCTTCATCATTCTCATCATCATCATCATCGTTTTCTTCACTCATCACTTGAGTTGAAATGTAGTCCACAGTGATGTCCGTGCTCCTGGAGGCCTGCGTAGCATCTGACGAGCTGGATTCATGCGAGAGGCTTTTGAGGTAAGAACTGGTGATGTTGGACTGATACACTTCTGTTAGGAAGTGGAGCTCCTGGCTGTCCCGGTCCTCTGACTGCAGTAATCCTTTGCTGGAAAGAGTCTCATCTTGGAGCAGAGTTTCATGGGGAAGTTCCTGCACCTCTATAGTGCTTGGCTCATCTTCACTCATACTGGAGTCACTGAGGTGCAAGTGCAGCTTCATCTCACCCTGTGTAATCAGTGGTCACATGTTATCATTTAGCCAATAACTATATATGGGTTCCACTAATATATCAGGTATCAGTAGGAATCAGATTGGAAAAGCACCGATTTCAATTTAAATCCTAAAAAAAGGAAAATACAAAGTCTGTACCTTCTCACTTGCGCATTCCTTTGCCCATTTGCTATTGGCTGGATCTGGAACAATGCTGGGCATTAAGCAGTGACAGCAGATTGACAATCTAAAGCATAACAATACAACAAGCATTTTATTTACAACATAAAATTGTTCCTCAAATGTCTGTTTACTGAGAGTTTGATTTCTTTCTTTCTTTCTCATGTCCTCACCTTCTTCGTACCGAGGAGAACTGGAATGTACACATGAGAATAAGACAGACAAGAAAAACGGGAATTCCCACTGAGGCTACCAGAGTCTGGGTGTCTTCATCTGAAAGAATCAAAAGAGAGATGTGAGGAAAGCTGTGGAACACCCTATGTAAAGTTTTTCCCTGGGGCCTGTGATCACTCATGCTCTTAATAGTTAAATTCATGAATTTGAATGTATATCCCACATAAAATGTAAAACATCTAAGTCTGAAAAACGACCTCCAAACAGCCAGGGGCAAACTCTGGCATTGCTATTTAAGGTTTCATACTTCACACACTTGCTGAAATGTCCTGCTGATTCAACAGTTAAGTTCAGAACCTTGTATTTGTTATTGTCTTCATTATTCACCATTGTTTTAAAAACATACATGGCTTCATTCCAGAAGTTGAATCTGTTCATCTGGACATACGGTTTTGTGGGAGAAACGTTTCTTCACTCATCTAAGTGACTTCTTCTGTCTCAGCTAGTTGGAAAACTCCCCTAATCTTATATACAGCACATTTGCATAGTGACTGGTACCAGCAGCATTACATAACAATGGGACCGGTGATCAGTTTAATATGCAGATTGCCATATCAATTAATGACAATGGCCACGTGTGCCATTCACACAGGATTGGGGAAGGGCTGCGATGGCGGCGTTGTTAGATGACAGTTGTAGGAGTTGTAGGAGGCCCCCTCGGTTCAGGGATGGACGTTCCCTTTTTCCTGTGTGAATGGCACACGTGGCCATTGTCATTAATTGATATGGCAATCTGCATATTAAACTGATCACCGGTCCCATTGTTATGTAATGGTGCTGGTACCAGTCACTATGCAAAGGTGCTGTATATAAGATTAGGGGAGTTTTCTAACTAGCTGAGACTGAAGAAGTCACTTAGATGAGTGATGAAACGTTTCTCCCACAAAACCTTAGTCCAGATGAACAGATTCAACTTCTGGGGATTCTCTTACCTGGATTACTGAACATGCATTAAGACATACATGCCTTTACTCGACACCATTTGGATTTACCCTTTAATACCAAACCTCAAGTGCCTGTACATTGTTCTAACCTCTGCCTGTTTCTACCATTTGTAGATTTTGTGGTTTGGATCTGCTTGGCTGTATGTTAAGTAAAGTACTTCTGCAAATGGAATCACAACAACTGGCAAGGCAAGTTTAAGCAAAATTAGCTGGTGTATATGCTATACATCCACCCTGTTCTTGTGGTATTGTCAGAGCTGAAAGTAGGCCGGAACGGTCCGGAACAGAGTGCCGCTAAAAGATTCAGTGGCGTACTGGCGAGAGGGGAGAACAGCAGCCACATTCAAAACAAATAACAGTCGGACTTTCAGCAAGAAAACACATCTACTAACGTCATTTCATCAATTGCTAAGTTGTTCTGAATTGCTTCTGAACCATCCATGCTGTTCATTACTGAAAGTTAAGTTTAGCTCTTGCTTCCTGTGCTGCAGCTGACTGATATCCAGTGTTATGGAGTGTTGGTAGGCAGAATTTTGTTGCAAAATCTCTTAAATGAAATGTTTAGTAGATTACGTTGTGATATTTCATGCTACTCTGTTTTATTCCAAAAAATAGGTAACGAGATGCATTTTATAAACAAGCAGACAGCAGTGCACCCCATAACATAACTGTTAGATCCTGTGAGAGTAATCAACCAGGTCTATGGAAACAGGCCAAAAGAAGCAAAAAATGCCAAGAACAGGCTACTACAAGGTGAGTGACCACTTTATAAGTTAAGAAATTAGTTAATTAACAATAATGTATATTTTAATTAATTAATTAATACAAATAAATACTGCAAGTTGGTTTTGTTCAACCTCTGAAGTTAAAAGGAAATATACATTAATTAATTAATGTATATTTCCTTTTAACTTCAGAGGTTGAACAAAACCAACTTGCAGGAATATTAGAGAGATAGAGAGAGACAGGATCAATAAGCAACTACACTTTAGAAACAAGCCCCAAGAACTTTCACAGTAAGTGACTTTACATTTACAGCATTTAGCAGACGCCCTTATCCAGAGCGACTTACAATTGGTACAGTCTTACAATCCAAGCAATTGTTAAGGGTCTTGCTCAAGGAGCCAACAGTTGCAGCTTGGCGCAGGTGGGATTTGAACCCTGGACCTTCTGGTCCAGAGTCCAGTACCTTTATAGAACAATAAGCCTAAAGTCACTTAGCCCTTTGTGAAAGAATTATTCAAACGTTTAAAAGCCAGAGATGCTAACAATGTACACAATGTTAAGAGCTTCAAATTTCTTTTTTTCAAGGGTGCATGAAGCAGAGGGGAGGTGAACAATATGAAGCAACGAAGGTTGTGGTAGTAGTGCTGTCAAGAATTGAAAACTACTTTCACTGTTGGGTACTGTTTCAGTATTACAGCCTATTATTTACTAATGGACATTTCGAAAGACAGACATGCTCACCACTACAAATTCCTACACAATGAAAAGAGAGCACAGTGCATAAAACAACTTATTATTTCTTTAAGCAGTTGAATAGACTGTGAGAGCCGTTTGTGGGTGTGTTGTAGGTGACTGACAACACACAAAGAACCAGGAAACCCATTGATTTGAATGTGTAATTTGCTCTTCAGAACCATGCCAAGTTCAGATCTCAAACAGAGCAGTGAAGAGGTACTGCAGAGAGACAGCACAAAATACCAGAAAAATAACTTACATGCATTTTAAAAATCCATATTTTTAAAATGATTTGCATTCTTTTGAGGATTATATTGTGCTTATGTAGCGCTTTTTAAATAAAAAAACGGGGTGGCACGGTGGCTCGCACTGTCGACTCACAGCGAGAAGGTCCTGGTTTCAATCCCAGGTAGAGAGGTCTGGTTCCTTTCTGTCTGGAGTCTGCATATCTTCCCCATGTCTGCGTGGGTTTACTCCGGCTACTCCGGTTTCCTCCCAAAGTCCAAAAACATGCGCGTTAGGTTAATTGGTGTCTCTAAGGGGCCCCGAGTGTATGAGTATGTGAGTGTATGTGCCCTATGATGGATTGACACCCTGTCTAGGGTTGTTCCTGCCTTGCGACACTGTCCAGGATCAAGCAGATCAGGCAATGAATGAATTAATGAATTTAGTCAGTTAAAATGTGCAAATGATGTAATTAAATATTAAAATTAATTGACAAAACAAAAAAAGCCCAATCCATGTGTGCTATGGCGTCTGATGTCTAATCATCTTACCTATTGAACCTGATTTGAAGTAGAGTTCATTTCCTTTGGGTCCTTCTCCTGCCTGAGTCCAAGCTGAGACAGACAGTTTGTATTTCTCTCCTAGGGTCAGGCCACGTATGGTATACTCTCTCTGAGGATGCTGCACACCTGCAACACAGGTGAATTTCACTCAGAAAACTAAAACATAGCAAGTATATGCCAAATGTAAAGACCTTATTTATTTCACTCTTCACTTTTAACTTTTTCAGGGTGACAGTGGGCTTTGACGCCTAACCCCTGAGAACACTGAGCACAGGCGCCTGTGTGTGCTAGAAGGGACGGTAGTCCATCACAAGGCTGGGGGATGACTGGCTTCTTACTTCCTCAGATACACCTTCTTGGAAGGAACTGTCACCCAAGCGCCAGATATATGCACACACTGATTAGCCAAAACAGTAACTCTATGCACACTTCGAATCACAAATAAAGCTGATTACAGTGGTGATTGAAAGTTTGTGAACCCTTTAGAATTTTCTGTATCTCATTACAAAGGCACATGTTAAGCTCTGGGATATTCTAGATGGTGAGTGAGCAGTTGGTTCTCGTAGGTGATGTGTTTTATATGGGAGAAAGTCCTGAGCGACTTTAACAAGGGCCAAATCGTTATAGCTAGATGACTGGGTCTGAGAATTTCCTAAAGCTAGTGGGCTCAGCAATGGTGAGTACGTACTGACAGTGGTCTAAGGAGGGACAAACCTCAATCTGGCCTCATAGATGCAGGAGAGCAACAAATCCTATCCCATCTAGTCAAATAGGTGGAAGAGCTACTGTGGTACAAGACACAGAACGGTTAATGCTGGTTAATGGAGGAATGTGTCCCAACACAGTGCAGTGCCCTCTGCTGGATATTGGGCTGCTGGGTATTGTAGTTGCAGACTGGTAAGAGTGTTCACTCAATACACAGTAGATACGCAATAGACACAGTAGTGCCTACAATGGGCATACTTGTGTCAGAGCTGGACGTTTCAGTAATGGATGGTGATCCATTCCGATGAGTCTTGTTTTCTTATCCATCATGTGGATCGTCGGGTACGTGTGCAGCATTTATCTGAGGAAATGATGACACCAGGATGCAGGGAGTGCGATGCTCTGGGTAATGTTCTTCAGGGAAACACTGGGTGCAGGCTTTCATGTGTAAGGTTATAGACTGAGTAGGCTTACTGCTTTGGCTGATCGGTGCTGAGGTGATTATCTGATAAAATCTTGATGCTCTACATATTACAAGATAGACAACTGACAGCATTACAGACATGTTTGGGTTCTTACTGTAATCTGTTATATGGCCTTTTGAATCCTCCAGGTAGATGGTGTACTGTATCAGACACCCTCCTCTCTTCTGTGGAGGAATCTCACTCCATTTTACCGCCACACTTTTACTGTTTACAACAGTTGTGCACCTCGGACCCTCTTGTGGAACTGTGGATTCAAAGACACATACTATTATAATGTATATTATGTTTATTTATCTCTCTTAGCTTAGTTAAGAGGAACACTTGTGATTTTTCAGCCTAGTCTTTGTCCAACTCATCTCTAGTGTATGTGTGATTTACTGTGTACAGTGGCACTACGGTTCTCGTCATTAATTCGCGACGAGTACCAGCAATTTTTTCCCATAAGGAATAATGTAAATTGAATGAATCCATTCCAGACGCCCAGAAAATCCACACTGTATAAGGCATTATATGCATTAGTGAAGTTCTACTGGAAGTTTAGGAAACTCGCCGAGTACCGAGGAAACGATGAGAACCGAGACAAACTTTTTGTAGTCAAAATGCGCCGAGAACCGAATTCAACGAGTTCTGAGATGGTCGAGAACCGAGGTACCACTGTTCAATCACCTGGGGAAATTATGACAATGCATTTCCATCTAAGAGCAGATGTTCAGGCAGTCAATCAATTTATATGAAACAATTTTGTACAGCATTTTTGATGAATCCTTCAATGCAATAGATTTTAATGTACTGTATGTCTTTATTCGATAACAGAATAAAATAAATAGAATATAGCTTTCATTCTATTTTCACCTTTCCTATTCTATATAATTAGTCTTATACAGTTATAACGTTTTAAGAGTTAATTTTACTGTATTTATAGTGTTGGTATCATACACAAGAACTGCTTTGTAAGACAGTTACTTATCAATCACTGTAAGACCTTTCTCCTAAGAACTAAATGTAATGATTTTGGCTTAGGCTGTCAGCGTTACCACATTAATGTTTTAACACTGATAATATTTTAATGTCAATAATATCTGAATGTCAGTATTTTATTTAATAGGCTATGTCCAGAATGGTGTCCTAATCACTCTTCCCTACATTCTACAAATGATATATAGAACCATTAGTCAATTTGTGAGGATCAAAAATGATTTAGGACTCTCCTTTATATGTTTTACTCATTACTGTGTGACAGCAAATGCATCATAGAAACACATGAAACATCACACCATGGATGAACGTCAAGCCTTGCACCAGGACTTAATTTGAGGACAGCCCTATTGTGAATATATGTTATGCCCTTGTGTAAGAAATGATTACTGACAAAATGTAATAATTTACAGTAATTAATAACCTATGCTTCTAAGTGAGTTTTAATTAACAGGTTTTGTGTTTCCTTTTGTTAGTATTCTCAGCTAGTGTCTGTGGTAATCACACGTTACATATGATCAAAACAGATAAGGATGGAACAGAGAAAACACTGACGTATTCCTTAATGGGAGCAGCTCTTTCTAACCTGTCTGCCACGTTGAGATAGCACCAAAGTCAGCCTTTCTTGTTCCAGAAGAGTGTAGATAAACTACTGCACCCTCGTAACACTCTGCTGGCTCCAATCCTGTACAACCCCCAACACACACCCCACAGAGTGAGAGAGATGCATACACAGATACTTCGAAACTTTTTAAACACATAGTATTAGTAACTCGATATTGGCCTGAATAAAATAGAAAATTAGTTTGTAAAGGTAAAACTGTTTTCATTGCAGTCTAATATGATAAAGCTACAATGTTACTGTCATAAAAATGTGGTCTGAGCAATTGTACTTTCTAGTTTCCTCCCTATCTTTATTGAATAATTACTAAGTTTTGCTTTTCTGGCTATAATACAACCTCAAATCAGAAAAGGTTGGGACGGTATGTTAAATAAAACAAACAAACATACAACAAGTAGTGTAGTAGTAGTGTTAGTGTGTGGGACTGTGGTAGCCTAGTGGTTAAGGTACATGACTCCGGACCAGAAGGTCCAGGGTTCATATCCCACCTCTGCCAAGCTGTCACTGTTGGGTCCTTAAGCAAGGCCCTTAACCAACAATTGCTTGGATTGTAAGATTGTACCAATTGTAAGTCGCTCTGGATAAGGGTGTCTGCTAAATGCTGTAAATGTAAATGTAGTGTTCCTTAAATTCATTTTGATTTTTATTTCATTGCAGACAGAATTAACCAAATATAGATTTCATATTGGGTCTGGTCAACTTTATTCATCCATTCACTTTCTTATCCGCTTAATCCTGGACAGGGTGGCATGGCAGAAATAACCCTAGAGAGGGTGCCAATCCACCATAGGACGCACTCACACACTAAGGGCCACTTGATTCAATTTACAGCATGTCTTTGGACTGAGAGGAGTAGCCGGAGTAAACCCACACGGACATGGAGAGGACCCAGACTGCTCCAGCCTGGGATCAAACCCAGGACCTTCTTGCTGTGAGGCAACAGTGCTATCCACCGTGCCACCATGCCACCCTGGTCAACATTATTTCATTGTAAATAAACATCCATTCCGGCATTTCAGGCCTCCAGCACATTCCAAAACAAAGACAATTTAGGGCTAGTAATGAGTGTTCCTCAAATAAAGATTGGAAGGGATTTGCCTTCCAAAAATCATGAACTAATTCAAGAAATCTGGAGGAATTTCACTGTGTAAAGGGCAAGGGCCATCCCATACCGTGTCAGCATTTTTTGATTTGGGGTTGTGCATTTACAATGTTCTGCAGATGTCCTTATCCATGCAAACTGCAACTGATACAGTGCTACAAGGAATAATGCAAGCATTTTAAGGTTACGGGAGCATGAAGGAGGAAAGAAAATACAAAAACAGCACAGAGTGCAAGGCAGGAGCCAGCCCTAGGCGGGGCTCCAGTGTATCCAAGGGCACATGCACAAACACGGACCCACATTTTTTGTCCACCTATCGGTTTAGGGATGCTCCATTGACATACTATTACTGTAGCTAATGAATTTTACACCTACACAGATCCCTAACGGTATTCTCTTTTGTCTCTTTGGCTTTTCAGAAGAAAGTTGCCATTTTATTAAAAAAACACCTTTCATCTTTCTATCCTTGTGGGGACATTTGGTCCTCACAATGGGATATAAACCTGCTCCCCCAACACACACAAGCACTTTAGAAATGCCATATTGTGACAGTTGTCAGTTTTACATTTTTCCCTGGTAGTTCCAACCCCTGTCCACTAAGTGGCAGTACTGTGTTAGGAGTTCACTATGCAAGTCGACCTATGCATGTGTTTGAAATATGGCAGAAAACTGCACTACCAGAGGAAAGGCATGCAGACCCTGAGACACCAAGCAACTCCACACAGGCAGCATCCTGGCCAGAACTCGGTCCCAGGTCTCTGCCAGTACATTTTTTGTCTTATTATGGTTTGACATACAGTTCCTCAGAAATGTCTTTGTAGCCTTTGCCAGGTTAATGCATCATTAGAGTTATCAAAACAAGTCCTGAGTGCCGTTGTGATGCAGTGTTTAAGGAGCTGGACTACTAACCAGAAGGTCCAGTGCCAAGCTGCCACTGTTGGACCCTTGAGCCAGGCCTTTAACCTATTGTAAGTTGTAAGACTGTATCATTTGTAAGTTGCTCTGGATAAAGGTGTCTCTTAAATGCTGTAAATGTTAAGTCCTCTGATTCTTTTTAAACCCATGCCCATGCTAATATAAAGTTCACTTTATCTGAATCATTGTTATCTGAAATCTGGGTCTTTACACTTCCTAATATCAACAATACGCAATACTAACCATTAATGATTGCATTGTGTATGTGGCGGTCTACTCTGATCCACTGAAGCTTTCGTTTGCGTTCAGTAGGATACCACTCCACCAGGAACTCTGCCACACTGCCCGCACTGTCAGATTTCGGCCAATAGAGGGCGACACTGTGATTATCCAAAGGCTTATGGGACACACTATCTGTAAGAACAGCTGCAAAGACAGAAGGTAAAAACACTGAAATTTCTTTGTGAAGCAAATAATCCAGAAGCCTTAAATGTTCTTCTCCTACCATGCATCGAAAGGCCTTTATTTCGCAAAACAACTAGACTGATGTGCTGGCAACTTGTCTGCCCATTTGAACCCAATATTAACAAATATCTTTTGAATTCAAATGTACTACATGATGCTAGATTTATCCAACACAGACAATAGCAGAACAAAAAGTAAACTGCATGCTGTTTCTGTGACATACCTATAGGCTGCAGCTGAATGAGTCGAGCAGGAGACTGTCCTTTTGAGTTCTTCGCAGTGATGAACACACTGCATGGAAAGCAGGACACGTTGTGTGTTCTCCTTCCAGGTTCAAGGGAACTAGTGCTGGTGATCATCCCTCTCTCATCCACTCTCACTTCATACAGCAAAATATTTCCTCTGGCTTCTGACCTGCTTAGCTCCTAATAAAACAATCGAATGATAGACATATGGTTGCTTGCACCATGTTCCTCTATAGATAGCATAAATCCTCTGACCACATTACATCAATTACCCGATCTTGTAGATTTCTTTTGCACAATATCAGAAGAATGTGCCCTGCCCTGCCCGCTGAAACTGCACAGAAACTCTGGGGATGACTAAATCATTTCCATAATCATTGTCTGGTTCACAACCTAACAGAGTTTCCCCATGTAACTTCATGTTGTAGCCAGGATCAGACTTAAAACTCTTGTTATAGCTTTCCGGCCTCTGCTGATTCAGAATTACAGTACATAGCTGCATGTAATCTCATGCCTAGAGCTTCAGGGCACTCTGTATATTGAGCTCTAAGAATTAACCATGTCAGCAAGGCGAGAACCTGGATCTTTGTGTCCTGGTTCCACACTTGTGGAATGAGCTTCCCATAGAAGTTTGGAGAACTGTGAAGACTCACCTCTTCTAGGTTTATTTTCTATATTCTGCATTTCTGTTGTACCTGAACTGTTCTTTCTATGCACCAATCAGCCTAAACATTAAAACCACATGAACAGTCTGTTCTCATAGTCGACATGTTGGGTGAAGGACATATATGTATGTTCAGTGACAAATTGATATGGCCAGACAACTGGGTCAGGGCATCTCCTAAACAATAAAGCTTGTGGGCTGCTCCTAGTCAGCAGTAGCGAGTACCTACCAACAGAAGTCCAAGGTGGGACAAACCATGAATTGAATATAAAAGGGTGTTGGTGCCTATCCTGTCTGCGCTATGGGCAGCATGGTAGCACGCAGGGTAGCACCATCGCCTTTAAGCGGCCTGGGTCCTTTCTGTATGGAATCTACATGTTCTCCCCATGTCCATGTAGGTTTACTCCAGTTTCCTCCCACAGTCCAAATACATACATTAGATTAATTAATTATGCAAAACTAGCCTGACCTGAGTGCATATGACTAGTTTCAATGTAAGCTTGTGTCTGTCGTTAAAATGCCCACTGATGCTCATAACAAAGTTAAATAAACAAACAAACTGTCTGCTCTGGATGGATAGAAGAGCTACTGTGGTACAAGTCCCAGAAATGTTTAATGCTTATTACTTTGGAATGTGTCACAACACGCAGTGCAGCACCCACATATCATTATGGACCATGTTTTGGCCGATTGGTGTATTTGTGCATCTTTGTGCAACTGTTAACTGTTGTACCTGTTTTTGCTAGTACTTACTGTATGTGTTAAACTGAAGAGTGGTATTTAGATCTGTTTGTAGTCTGCAGTCTATCAGGAAAGATTATCTGAGTACTTGCATTCAACTGCTTGCAATTTTATAAGTCACTCTGGATAAAAGCTTCCACTAAATGACTATGTGTATTCGTGAATTTGCATTGTGTCCTGGTTACAGACCAGTTTTAAACACATCAATACACCAAATGGACAACGTACACTTGCTGATTCACTTGCGGATCATACAAGCAGCAATACTGAAAACAGTCAACTCCATCATTTCCTTTAAACCCTTACTCGAGTTTTTGTAAAGAGAAACTTGAAAGGCTTCTAGATTTTGCTTTAACAGACTGTTTGCAAGGATGCAGTTCACACCATATACTGCTCAGTTGTGGTTTGACTTTTAGCAAAAAGGGTAGTGGGGTCTAAAGATACTACAAGTATGTCTGGCATTGCACGAACATACTTGCAGTTTGTACGCTGTACTGTACTGGATAGATGCCTATCATTGAATATGGAAGGGCTTTTAAAAAGCTTTCTTAGAATCCACAGGAAGTGTGTTGTGTTATACTTGCCTTCCAAACTAACTGTACAAACGTGCTTTCTGGAGTAGATTCTTCAAAATACCAAGCATCCACTGGTGTCCTTGGAGCTGAAAAAAAACTCTGGTTATTTATTGTTCAGCCGTTTTTGCCACTTGTACACTTTCGGACTTACTAGGTACACTTACTGTATTGTTGCACTACGTAAGTATTCAATTACTGAATGTACGTGCTGCCTTGCACAATTTGGCAGCCGTTCTCTACCCTGTTCATCAGTGTAATGAGACCACCAAAGATCAGGTATTATTTGGATGGTGGATCTACAAACTATACCAACATGGTATTTGTGTCAAAGCATCCAGGAAGTGTTTGGTGTTTAAAAAAAAAAAGCAAAAGTGCTGAGCCTAATACACTTTTACCAGCAACACATGCTAGTAGTGTCATTTTTAAAATTCTCACTGGTCAAATGGTGGTCAAATTCCAATAATGGATGGGTAAAATGTGTGTACCTAGGGGTGGGCAGTATAACACTATTTTATCGAATTATGATACATTTTTTGAGCATATCAAAGATCATCAGTGCTTAAAGAACACTGACTGACTGCATGTTTCATAACGAGTGTAATTAGTCCTGTTTAATTGGATGAAGTGCATCACGTTTTGAATAAAAATGACTTTACTAAGTATGGGATAATATATGAATAGTATTTTTTAAGAATCTATCGCTACTGATGCGCTTTGTCTGCCATCACATGGTATCGTGATAAATATCATGTGTCGTGAAAATGTCTTTAAAAATATATTTTTAAATATTAAATTTTAATATTTTACCATATTGCCCACCCCTACATGTAGCTACAAATGAGTTACAGTCAGCAATTACCTCTACACTTACAGTGTAGTACACTTACAGTGGTGCTTGAAAGTTTGTGAACCCTTTAGAATTTTCTATATTTCTGCATAAATCTGACCTAAAACAACATCAGCTTTTCATACAAGTCCTAAAAGTAGATCAAGAGAACCCAGTTAAACAAATGAGACTAACATATTATACTGGGTCATTTATCTATTGAGGAAAATGATCCAATATTAGTGAGTGGCAAAAGTATGTGAAACCCCCCCCCCGTTCAGCAATAACTGCAACTACACGTTTCCTGTAACTGTTGATCAGTCCTGCACACCGGCTTGGAGACATTTTAGCACATTCCTCCATACAGAACAGCTTCAGCTCTGGGATGTTGGTGGGTTTCCTCACATTAACTGCTCGCTTCAGGTCCTTCCACAGCATTTCGATTGGATTAAGGTCAGGACTTTGACTTGGCCATTCCAAAACATTAACTTTATTCTTCTTTAACCATTCTTTGGTAGAACGACTTGTGTGCTTAGGGTCGTTGTCTTGCTACATGACCCACCTTCTCTTGAAATTCAGTTCATGGACAGGATTTTGTCCTGACATTTTCCTTTAGAATTCTCGATATAATCAGAATTCCTTGTTCCTCAATGATGGAAAGCCATTCTGGCCAGATGCAGCAAAACAGGCCCAAAAAAACCGATGATACTTACCACCACCATGTTTCACAGATGGGATAAGGTTCTTATGCTGGGAAATGCAGTGTTTCCTTTCTCCCAAACATAACGCTTTTCTTCTAAAACAAAAAGCTATTGTTTATCTCATCTGCCACAAAACATTCTTCCAATAGCCTTCTGGCTTGTCCACGTGATCTTTAGCAAACTGCAGACGAGCAGCAATGTTCTTTTTGGAGAGCAGTGGCTTTCTCCTTGCAGCCCTGCCATGCACATCATTGTTGTTCAGTGTTCTTCTGATGGTGGACTCATGAACATTAACATTAGCCAATGTGAGAGAGGCCTTCAGTTGCTTAGAAGTTATCCTGGGGTCCTTTGTGACCTCACCAACTATTACATACCTTGCTCTTGGAGTGATCTTTGTTGGTCGACCACTCCTGGGGAGGGTAACAATGGTCTTGAATTTCCTCCATTTGTACACAACCTGTCTCACTGTGGATTGGTGGAGTCCAAACTTTTGAGAAATGGTTTTGTAACCTTTTCCAGCCTGATGAGCATCAACAACTCTTTTTCTAAGGTCCTCAGAAATCTCCTTTGTTCATGCCATGATACACTTCCACAAACATGTGTTGTTTAGAGCATAATTTGATAGATCCCTGTTCTTTAAATAAAACAGGGTGTCCACTCCCACCTGATTGTCATCCCATTCATTGAAAACACCTGACTCTAATTTCACCTTCAAATTAACTGCTAATCCTAGAGGTTCACATACCTTTGCCACTTACTAATATGTAATATTGGATCATTTTCCTCAACAAATAAATGACCAGGTATAATATTTTTGTCTCATTTATTTAACTGGGTTCTCTTTATCTCCTTTTAGGACTTGTGTGAAAATCTGATGATGTTTTTCTGTCTGATATTTATGCAGAAATACAGAACATTGTAAAGGGTTAACAAACTTTCAAGCACCACTTTAAATGGAAATAGTAATTTATAAAATGGGTTATGGATTAAAAGTTAATATAATTCCTTTTGTTTAGTACAGTTACATTGTTAAAAAATCATTCTCAGGTCAGTTTGTAATGATAGAGTAGAAATGGAACACCTACAGCTACCCATTTGACATACTCGTGGAAGATCAGGTGCATTTGCTAGTTTGTGACAAAAACCAGCAAAATTCTCACGTCAGAACTGGCATCGGATTTATCTAACACCATCAGACTTTAGTGACTGTTTCCATTACGCTCCTCAGTCTTGAAATAACCTGTTACGCAGTACCACTAGATAACTACATGCCACGTCTAAACAGAACACAAGCTAATAATTTAATTTAGTTCTGGTGAAGTGAACAGTCTACATGCGTTAGTACTAACTAAGAGTTACCTTCTTCATCTGTCCAGTGCTGTGTCTCAGTCCACTCACTCCACAGCCCTCTTGTTGCGCTAAATTTCATTCGAGCCTGAATCACATATAGACTGAATGGATTCAATGAAGCTATAGTCCAGGTGGTCATGGGTTGCGTGCTCTGAAGAGGGAGAGGATGGTTTCAATCACACAAAATATATTCAAAATAAAAACAGAATGCCCATATATTATGTACTAGCAATCAAAAAGAACAACTTAAAATGCCATCCTGTCAGTGTGACTAATAGGTAAAAAAATCACCAGCATTTACATTTATAGCATTTAGCAGACACCCTTATCCAGAGCTACTTACAATTGGTACAATCTTACAATCCAAGCAATTGTGGGTTAAGGTTCTTGCTCAAGGACCCAACAGTGGCAGCTTGGCAGAGGGGGGATTTGAACCTTGGATCTTCTGGTCCAGAGTCCAGAGTGTGTTAACCACTAGGTTACCACAGTCGCACAATTTCTGGGTCAATCCACTTTTTCTTGTGATCTCCTCAGATATCTTGTCAATCATTCAAAAAGATTTACTGAGTGATCTAGAGTGACTTTCAGTGCAGTATGTACTGTTTCTCACTCTTTCCAACCACAATGTTTCCTTTCTTGTACTGAACTTTCCCTGACCACACACACTTACTTTTTTCAGGATGTCACTCAAATCTCTCTGAAGGCAACAAATCTAACAGCATTGTGAATATCCTTCATTACTTGTCCTATTAGGTCCACCTCTCGTAGATACACTTTGTAGTCTATCTAATTTTCCATAGTTATTTTATATAGTTATTTTTTTCCTCTACAAACAGTGGAAGCTCAGAATTCAAACGCTTCTTTATTTGACCAATGCAGACATAGAGCAGTCTGTTTTTTTGCCCTCAAATCCGTACAAAAATTCAGACTTCGAACATCGGTAAAACCTGTATGTGTATGACAAAGCCTCAGGGTGTCTCTGAAATGAATTGGATTCCACTTCAAATAAATCCAAATTCTAATGGCCTTCCGGAACCATTTAGGTTCGAATAACGAGTTTCCACATTACCTTGTTCATCTCCTTTACTCTGTTCTCTAGGTCACAGATCAGGTGCTATTTGGTTGGATCATTCTCAGCACTACAGTAACAAGGATGTGGTGATAGTGTGTTAGTGTGTGTTGTACTGGTATGAGTGGATCAGGTACAGCAGTTCTGCTGGAGTTTTTTAAACACCTCAGTGTCACTGCTGGACTGAAAAAAGTCCACCTAGCAAAAATGTCCAACCACCTGCATCCTGTAGGCAGCATCCTGTTAGCACTGATGAAGGATTGTAGGATGACTAACACAATGCACAACAACAAGGTGGAGAAATATGTGTCTAATAGTGTACACAGCACAGCGAGTGAACACAGTGTTTAAAAACTCCAGCAGCACTGCTCTGTCTGATCCAATCATACCAGCACAACACACACTAACACACCACCACTACATTGTGTCACTGCAGTGATGAGAATGGCATGGCATGGTAGCACTGTCGCCTCACAGTGAGAAGGTCCTGGGTTCAATCCCCAGGTGAAGTGGTCTGGGGCCTTTCTGTCTGGAGTCTGCATGTCCTTCCCATGTGCGTGTGGGTTTACTCCAGTTTCCTCCCAGGTTAATTGGTGTCTCTAAAGTGCCCCTAGCATGTGAGTGAGTGTGCCCTACGATGGATTGGCGCCCTGTCTGATGTTGTTCTGCCTTGCGCCCTATGCCACGGTCTAGGCACCTGCTCTCATGCAAACCCTTTCCAGGATTAAGCGGATAAGAAAGTGAAAATCATATTATTTCATTCTTTATTGTGTATGACTTTAAGGATTGCACCTCAGGCTGCAACTAACGTAGGTGCATGTAGTGTTCACTTTAAGGTGAGCTATAGTTTCAGTTTAGTTTTGAAACAGATTCTTAGTCACATTTCCCCTTTGCTCTGGTAGTGCATTGCTAAAGTGTAAGTTCTGGATGTATCAATGCTATTACAAACATGGAGCTCTGCAGAGAAATGTCTGCCTCTGACTTGATTCAGGTCACAATACAGTAGGTTTCAACTGGCTGCATGTCTTTTACAGTATGTAAAATGAATCATAACTCAAGTCATAATCTAATAGTTTAAAATCTCTGCACAGCAAGGTTTGAATCTAATTGTTTTTGCCAGTGTAACTGTAGAGAATAAATTGGCATCTAAAATACAGAACAAAATTTGTATGACATTTATATAAACAAGAAATGACCTAAAGCGCCAATCATACTTACTGTGTAAATGTTCTGGCTGTTATGTCACTTGATGTGGATACCAAAAACCCCTGACATTTATCTGTCTAGTTCTGAATCAGCCCACAAAGTGCTTGTTCTCTACAGACTAATCTGATCCGTGGTTTTCTGGGCTACCAAAGTAGTCATGAAACATTCTGCTACACTGCACTGGGAATCCTATCAAGCAATCAAATCTTTGAGTGTTTCAAAAGGTACACCACTTATACACCTCTATATACTGTATCTGTTGATCCACTTTTTAGATTGCATTGACTGCAATGCAGGTTACAAATCAACATATTGCAAAGCATACAGATATGTATATGAATGTAAAGTACATTTGTTTTTGTAATGTATTGTAAAATACATGGTGTCTATAAAGTAAGTCACTTTGATACATTTTTTACTCCCCAACCAACTTATGTGCTTATGTGAGAGGCTGTTTTCAGATTTATACGATGCACAAGGAGCCCAGGTTTTATCCACGCTACACTGATTCAGTGTGAGCCACGTGGGTGACGCGAAAAACATCAACACACGTATTAAGAACGTTAAAGTAGGACTTTATAGACACCCTACACGACTGTGTTATCACATTGGTGCACACTGAAGGCATTACATTTACATTTACAGCATTTAGCAGACGCCCTTATCCAGAGCGACTTACATTTCATACAATCTTACAATCCAAGCAATTGTGGGTTAAGGGCCTTGCTCAAGGACCCTACAGTGGCAGCTTGGCAGAGGTGGGATTTGAACCCTGGACTTTCTGGTCCAGTACCTTAACCGCTAGGCTACCACAGTCCCATGCATTACATGCACAATTTGTCAACCTCATTAAAGGCAATGGACCACCACAGACCCACTGCTTGTTTTGCAGCGGTAAGTTCAATATTGTAATGAGCTCGAGACAAACTTTATTTGCATTTACAGCATTTAGCAGACACCCTTATCCAGGGTGACAACTGAGTTTTTCAGTTACAGTTGAGGTGAGAAGTCGAAGCTCAAGACACCAAAAGATGCAGCTTGACAGCTCTCTGTTTAGTAGCCTAAATTACTGAGCTACAACAGTTCTAACTGACAAATGATGATAAAAGACATTTACGTTTAGTCACTTAGCAGACACTCTTATCTAAGAGGGACCTGAAACAGTCTTAGAAGGTACAGTCCAAGCAATTCTTGGTTAAGGGTCTTGTTCAAAGACACAAAACTTGGTAGCGTCAGACTTGGAATTCAGGACATTCTGGTTCATAGTATATTATCTCAACCATTGTGCCACCACAGTCCCACACAAGTTGTCCATTGGAGAGATGACCGATGCAAGCTGTAACTGTATGCAGCTGTATCAGAAATTTTCTGAGAAAACTCCACCATTATCGTTTCTAGTCAGCAGTCCATTGCTGGTCTATCCCCACTGATAAATGGGGTTAGATAGGTGTTGATAATTGCAAATAGATGTTTATTTACAAAGTGCACTTTTACATCACAGCTGTGACACTGTCATCTTAGCACCATATCAGCATATGCTGTGCAGGTACATGTGTAGCATTGCATTGTTGCTTCACTTTGTGGGTGTACAAAAGATATAGAACTTTTCTTCTTTATATAATCTGTGTTAATTATCTGAGCCCTACATCAGTATCGGTTTCTGGCCACACAGTGTTGTTCGGTTGGTGAGATATTCTCAATAGAGAAAAATAGCTGGGTCTTACACGTTACCAGCACCACACACATTCTAGGGACGGTGGTGGAGCAGCAAGTACTTTATTACTGCTACTTCTGGGAGCTTAAGCAAGGTCCTTAACTGACAGTTGCTTAGATTGTACATTGTAAGATTGTCTCAGTCGTAGGTCACTCTGGAAATGACTAAATGTAAATGCAATTTTCATGTCACTACCATATTAATTTCAATGCTGAGAATGATTGACCACTGAAATAATGTCTAGCTATTGATGGAGGTGGTGGAGGGAGGTTGACAAACTGTGCTCTTAACAGACTGCCTTCAAAGGACACTATATAGTAGTGGTCAAACGATGTGGGGTTTTTTAATGGCCGATGCCGATATTGAGAGAGCAGAGTGACTGATGGCAGATTATATAATGCAGTGACATTTGATAAACCTAATAACAATAAATGAGACCCCCAATTGCTGAACATATATTATTAAGCTATAATTGCACTGTCTCTGTTTGCCGTCCGTCTTTTTCATGATCCCGACTATTTCATAATGACCTTAATTGGCCAGATTAATTGGCCGACCTACTATACTACTATACAGTAGATGGACCTGGTGATATGCCCATTGAGTGGATGCTAATTCCAACATGTGTCTATATATTATTCATCAGTCTTGTTTACTGGATTAAACTGGACTGAACTTACTGTAAATATACCTACACTGAATGAGATGGTGTTCCAGTTCTCATGGTCCACACTGTATCGGAGTTCTACCAGCTGGATGTTGCTTGCTTTGTCTATGTAGATCTGGCATTCTCTTGATGAACAGTTCAGTTTCTTAATATTTGGTCTCAAGGGTCTCACTGTAGATAGACACATCACGAGATAGTGTTAAAGTCATTCTTAATTCTCACTCTGCCTTTTGGGAATCCCATAATAATACTGAAATTATTCAGTTCTTGTCTTGCCTGTTCAATATATTTATGTTCTAGAAATATTTCTAGTTGCCATTAGATATACAGTATGGCCATTACAATCTTTGCTGGTGTGACAAATCCAATACAACAACCTTATTACAAAAGCTACTTTGAATATAAGCAATACTGCACCTATATCATCGAGTGTGAAGTTATGGACAGCGGAGGTTGCTGAGCCCAGGCTGTTGCTGACACTGACCCACACTGAGAACTGGGTCTGATTGTCTGAGACAGGAAACCAGGCTGAACAGCTTCCATCGTGGACTGGATGATTTGTACAACTAACTTGACGATGCCCTTGCAACCTATAAAACAAAGTGACTCTGATATGAAGCATTATACAATTTGGGATGAGAGGGTGTATGTGTGCCTGACATTATTATAGGAATTGTTCTAAATTACTGGACATTCAAAATGAATCATGTGACTGCTGGCCTGAAGAGCCTCTATGCACAGAGTGACCTTTACTAACCACAGGCATGAATTGGTCCTGATGTGTGTTTCCCATCCTGTTTTCCATGTACATTTCACTTTCTCGAATTCTCCTTCTTGAACGCATGTGAGGTTCTGTGGAACATCTGGTGGATCTGAAAACAAAGACCAAAGGTTTTTGTATCGAATGGACTCAAAGCAGAAAAGAACAGGGCTGATGTGTGAAAACCAAAAACAGTAGCTTTAAATAACACTCTGCATGTGCGTATACGAGTGTTATGTGTGTTCACAAATTACAAATGGTTTTCACAGCCCCCACCCTGTTACCACACTTGTACATTGTCCTATTTTTAATCCTTTATTTTGCAGCCTCATTTTCAGTTTATGTAATACTCAGAGATGAAAGGCCAATTACTGTTTTCACTAAGCAGTTATGATGGTTTAGGTCTGGAACTGACCTCAGACTGAAATGTGTATATTGTATGATACAAACAGAGGGATGTATAATCACATGTCCAATCCATTTAGCTGCAGGTTAATGTCATATTAACATTAATGGAGTACAAGTTTATCCCCAACAGAAATGCTGCTGCTTTAGAAAAAATATTGCACACATTACTGTAAAATATATAACTTAAACCTCTTATTGCCCAAGACTGCAGGTAGTTTCTGGCTACATATTTTTAATTTCCAGACTATTCTTAATCCAGCAGTAGCTCTGAAGCTCCCACCAAGGAAGCTGTAGGGACACGACTGAGTTAATATAATATCCGGTCAGTGGTGTTCCCTTTTTACTAGATTGTTGAGAAGTGCTAACAAAATGTGCATAGCCTCAGATACAACATAAATCTGTTGCATTCATTTAATTTAAGCATAATAGTTCATAATTCTATTAATCTAGGATTGTTAATTTATAAATCTATGGTGCCTTATAAATTAAGATTTGGCCCAGTGTTGAATATTATATATTTACTATCATGTGGCCATATTTTAATGAGAGTCTCATTGACACAGTGATGTGCCCCATACATACATCCCGGAGTGATGTCGGTGCCACATGGTTCTGGATCCTTCTCACATCTGCATGTGATGGTGGTTCTTTTTCTTAGGTTCACAATTTGCACTGCCACAGTTGCATTCCTGGGGCCATATGGTAAAAGATGGCCATCCTGATACAAGAGTTTGGTGCATTTCTTTTTGAAGATACAGTAAACCGTGAAGCTCGAGCCCATTTTGACTTCCTTGTTTGAGTGCACAGAGCATATTTCCTCTAGAAAACAGACAAACAGAGGTCAAAGACAACTAGAATGAGATTAATACAAAACAACAGATTTCAACACACATTTATAGGCATTGCAAAGCTACAGCTGTAAGCTCAAGGACCCAGAGATTATGGTGTACCCTTCATTAATCTTCAGCAACATAACCAATAGTCAGTTTACAGCAGCCAGTCCACCTAGTCCTGACATGTTTTTTGGGGGGTGAGAGGAAACCTATCTAGAGGAAAGCCACATGGACAAAGAGAGAACATGCCAGGTTCTTTCTAGACAATAACACAATAACAGACTGGTACCAATGATGCTAGTCACTCCCTCACCTTCCATATCAACTTAATAAATTCAGAGTCGAGACTGGTACATATTAGGGATGCACACAGACCTAACGTGTGTCTTTGGACTGTGGGAGGAATCCTAGACAGACATGTTGAGAACATGTAAATTCCACTCAAGCACCAGCCAGTACAGGACTTGAACTTGGGTCTCTGGAGCTGTGAGACTATAACGCTAACCACTTGTACTATATAGTGCATTTAAAAATGTACATGACGTAGATGCTAAACTGACCATTAAAGTCAGTTGTTGATCCTTTAATGATAGACAAACAGGCCTAGATCTATACTGTTTGTACCATGACAAAAGGTATACCCTTTTTAGTAATATTTCTACAGTTATACACAGGTCAGAGTTGGATTATTGCATACAGTGCCAAAATAATATGTAATCTAAACCAAATCCCGCAGTGTGTTCAACCAAATCAGCACAAATTCAAAGCACTACTGAACAGTGATGAGATTATACATTGTAATCAGACAACAAAACAGTTCTGACCTACTGTAAAGTATCAGTGGCAGTATGACAATTCACACCATGAAACTTAAAGGCATTTTATATATATATAGTCAGACACTACCAATATACTGTCCATTTTCTAAATAGCAGATTTAGTCAAACTGAAACCCTTTTCTGCAATTTTTAAAGAACCACAAACAAGTCATTTACGTTCTGAGACCTTCCAAATAAACATTATGGGATCATCTATAAAGTGTATATTTCATGTTTCAAAATGTCTTTAATGATTGCATGAGACTATAAGAGATTTGTTTTCAGGTGTCTGAGTGCCCTGCATGGGACTCTCCTCCCTCAGATGCAGCCAATTGTCATTTGTGTAATTTTTAAACCCTATTTTAAAAATATAATGAGTATGAAAGTTCTGCTATCTGACAATACCCAATATATACTCATTGACAAAAAATCACAAAGAAAGAGCTGTTGGAATTGACTGAAAAATGTATATGTATGAATGTAGTAATGATCTATGTAAGTGATTACAATATTAGAGCAAAAGGATGAGTTTACTGAGGAAAACTGTACAACTGAAAGGAGGCTCTAGTACCCTGTTAGGCCACTTCTAGCCTGGATACAAGAACAGATACATAAGGCCATTCTAGGCATACAGGTTCCGAATGGTATCCTGTGGCACATTTGCCCACATATGTTGCACTTTGGCTTGTAGATCCTGCACATTTGTAGGCTGCCAAAGCTGGTCCCATAAATTTTCAATAAATTTGGCAACCAGGCAGTCCAAGGAAGTGTTGCAATCTGGCAGAGACAATCCTGGGAAACACTTGCTGTATGTGGGTGAGCATTATCCTGCTGCAAAATGCTAGTTTTAAGCCCTGCCGTGCAAGCCAACATGTGGCCGCAGGATATCCTACACATATCGCTGAGTTGTTAGTGTCCCTCGTATCAGTACTAGGGGTAACCCACTGTCATATGCGATCATCACACCAACAGTTTAGGCAGTATTAGACAGAACCTATACTAGTCGCTAATGACTAGTCCATAGCAGTTCAGGTTTCTCGGAAATGACACCACTGCAAACGAAGGCCGCAATCCGATGTTTCATTGTTGGGTGCATCATTTTTTTTCAATGAGTGTACTTGGACAAGTGTATCATGGTATTAATATCACATCACTGTGCAGGACTGCAAGACGAACATTTCAATATGTTTATTGTAAAAGATAAAAGTGATTTTTCAAATTGGGTCCCTTACCTGTTGGTGCTCCAGTGGTCCAGAGCAAAAGCAACATAAAGATGGACCAAACGGGGCATTCAGGAGGCATTGGACTCACTTACTCCAACAGCTAGCTAGACACACTCGAAGATCTTTGCATATTAAAATGTATGGTGGACTCTGGTAAAAGAAAGATACTTGTATCAGGATGCAATATTATAGGGACACAGATACTCAAGCTTGAGTGTGGGAAATTTCATATACATGCACTTTTCTGCTAAACATACATTACATTATATTTACAGCATTTAGCAGACGCCCTTATCCAGAGCGACTTACAATTGGTACACTCTTACAATCCAAGCAATTGTGGGTTAAGGGTCTTGCTGAAGGACCCAACAGTGGCAGCTTGGCAGAGGTGGGATTTGAACCCTCTGGTCCAGAGTCCAGTAGCTTACCCACTAGGCTACCACAGTCCCCCAATACCAGCAAAAAAAAAGGGAGGGAGGTTCACTTTTGTGATTTTGTTGGCCTTCCTAAACCTACATAAATCAAACTAAAGTGTAATACAATAGAAAATATTGATCTTCTAAAGATATACTTTTAGAAGAGGTTGCGCATGGCTTCTTTAAATGGTTAATGGTTCCAGGAAGAACCTTTTCTACTTAAAGGGTATTGGTAATAAAGGGTGTGTCTAGGGGTGTGCCTTCACCCTTAGATTTAAGAGCTTAAACCTTTAACGTTTCGAATCCTTGCATGATTCTGTCCAGCTCAGGATTTTTAAAACACTGCCCCTTGGAAATTCTGTTACACAAGTTATTAACTTAAAATACCTTAAATCCCACCCTCACTAAACACAAAGGCAGCAGATAGATGGCCGAATAAAAAGACGGTTGAGGTGGACATTTTTTTGCTGTGCTTTACTGCACAAAGGTCTATGGTCCTAGTTTTTGTCTCATATGGCTTGAAAATGATGTGTTTGGCTGTTGAAAAGTAATAAATAATACCGCCATCACAAAAAATTCACCTCTCAGTGACCGTCGAAAAGAGTCTGGGCTAAGCTGCCAATGTCTTTAGATTCTAGCAATGCCACTAGGACCTCTGCCTAAAGTCACTTCTGAAAAAAGGTCCTGGTACCCAAAAACTTAAAACACTTAATCTTACAAGTGTTTGGGATATAGAGATCAGCTTCAAAATGAGTCAGGGGACAGTCACAATGCAGACGACTAGAATATGTCACAGATATTAAAACATAAATATTATTCACCATTATACACATTTATAATTGTTTACAACATAATAAATGAACAACACAGCTCCCCGGAATGGGGAGAATTGCAGTAAATACACACCTTTTTATGTTTATTGTGGAACTTATGAACTCCAATACAAAATCTTACTATAAAATTACTATAAAAACTATAACTACAGTTAGCTACTAAAATAACGCAAATGCTAAATGAGCAGGACGGGTCAATACGCTTAAATCATGGTAAAATGGTGTTCAACCTTTCTACTGCTACACACATGCTTTTCGTTGACAGATTTTATTTGGAAATACAAAGTGTAGCTACAATTCACCCTGGTCTGCTGCTGACTTGCTTGGGTCCCGTTTCCACGCCGACAGAGCGCTACTGAATGCAGCATGTATAAACTATATTGGTTTAGCGACTTACCCGAGTCATCTATCCGGAGTTCTTCTGCTTCCCTTGTCGGTCGGGTCAGTCCAGCTTAGTCAGTGAAGGGCAGACAGTCGAAGAGGTCTGTTTTACGCACACATGTCATGGGTGAAACTAATGAGTACAGGCGCTACGCAGATGTGGGGCACAGAAACGCGGATACAGGTGGCGCTCTGAACATCTCACTTCTCAGCTGACCTTTGCATAGACAAGCCGTGTGGAAACACTCTGTAAACCGAACCACAGTAGAAAACAAAGCCTCAGTGCCTTTAACAATAAGCGTGTAGAGCAGACATCTACAGAAATGACCACCCAATGTCACAAATGTTATTTTTTATTTCTCTGCAAATGCTTAATACAAACAAACAAACAAACAACAAAAAAGAGACCATCAAGTCTTGCTGGTAAAGTTGGTTGACCAGCAAAGCAGTGTTCAAAAACGCAACGTATAGGCCTATGGTTTACTGTTCTTTGTTTCTTTGTTTCTTTCTAATGGCACGATGTACACTCACCGATTACTTTATTAGCTACACCTCCTTGTTTCCACACTCTCTCTCTTCCATTTTTTGGAATGTTCTGTGTGTGAAGGTTTTGTATACAAAACGACAGGACAATGGCATTTTGGAAAGGAAAACAGAGGAAACATGCCTGATCATATTAACAAATATTATTAAACCAGTAACCAACAAGTCCCATCACACATCCCAACCCACCCCACACCCTGTGACCCCTCCACAGAGGAAAAAAATATAGCAAATAAACATTACTATCAAAAGAAAACACATGTATTAGTCTTCAACATGTCAGCCACCATGCAAAGCCAAAGGGTCTTAGGGGTTGTCTGAAATGTCAAGTGAAGTGATGTTTGAGGAAAAAAAACATTAGGAATTGTCCCCAGATATGAGGAAAGCCTTTTTTTGAATTGGTGGTCCTGTGTCAGGACCCCCACAGGACCACCACAAATCAGGTACCATTTGGGTGGGGGATCATTCTTAGCACTGCAATGACACTGATGTGGTGTATAGCTTGTGTTTGCTGGACCAGACATAGCAGTGTGGGTGGAGTTTTTAAACACTGTGTTCACTCACTGTGCACACCATCCGATATGTCTACCATACTGCACCACTTCGTAGATGTAAAGTAGCTCATGTTGCACAGTATGTGTTAGTCATCCTCTAATTCTTCATCAGTGCTGACAGGACACTGCTAACAGGATGCCCGTGTCCGACATTTTCTGCTAAGGTGGCTATTTCAGTCCAGTAGTGACACTTGAGTTGTTTTCAAACTCCAGTCAAGCACTGCTGTGTCTGAATACACTTGCACCTGCATAACACACACTAACACCGTGTCACTGTCAGTGCTGAGATAAAACCACCCAATAGTGCCTGATAAGAACAGAGTAAGGGGAACTAACCAATTACTAGAGAAACATATGGATTTCAGTCTGTAATTGTGCACCACACAGTGCTTCAATAGTTGAGTGGACCTGATAAATGGACATTGAGTGTAGAAACAGAGTTGTACTCATTAAAGCGATTGTAGATGTAGAGTGGTGATGCAGCACGTCTTTGTAGATTTGGCTAAATTCCATTATTTAATTCCAAACTATTAAGTAAGCTAAAGCATGTCTCTAGAACCTATGGCAATTTATAAAAAAAAATCCAAAACTGAAATCACGTTCGATTCAAATGAACCACAGCTGTGAGTTCTAATTGTCTATGTGTGAGGGAGAAGAAGTCATTTGTGGGGATTATTCCCCAGTGCAGGCTCTGGACCCCCACCTTCCCATGACGTTAACAAGAATCAGTTGGGTTAAAATTGGGAGGGAAAAACACAACAAGTATTCAGACCCTAAATTTACTATTTTGCTGATACTACCTTTTGCAGTAATTACAGCTTTGGGTCTTCTTAGGTACATTTCTACAAGTTTGGCACATCTAGTTTTGCATTGTTCTTGGCAGATCCTTTCATACTCCATCAGATTGGATGGGATGTGTCTGTGTACTGCCATCTTCATCATCAATGACCATGTATAATATTTTTTTCCCATTTGGTTCTTTTTATCTTGTGTGAAAATCTGATTATGTTCATGGTCACAGTTATGTAGAAATATGGAAAATTAAAGGGTTCACAAACCTTCACCCATTACTGTATAACAATAAACACATTACATTTTTACCAAAACTGTTCATCAAAGGTTCTTTGGAAGGTTATAAACATTTTTGATTGCAGAACATCTTGATTATGTAAAATTCCATTGCTGTTTCAAAAAATCTGTTTGCACTTTAAAATGTCACAATTTGTTCTTGTGTTAGGACAACAAAACTTAAAGGGGTTCAGCTTTGCAACCTTTCCAGTAGAGTTCTACTGCACAGTGTCACTGAAATACTTCACCAAGCCATATGGCACCCCGGACAAAATCACTAGATCACGGTAGGTTACAGGTGTTCTAAAAATAATGTTGCTTGTTGAGTGTACTTGTTACTTGTTACTTCTGAAAAAAAACAGAAATAGAAACACTGATATCGTCAATAATATATACGATTTTTGAGTCTCTTAGGAGTGTCCTAGGGTGGACAGGCTTAGGAATGAGATCATCACGAGGACAGCACGGTGGAAAATTTGGGAGACAAATCGAGATGGGAAGACGAGATGGTTTTTGGACATGTAAAGAGGGATAGTGATTATATTGGTAGGAGGATGTTGGCGATGGAGCTGCCAGGCAAGATGGAGAAGGAAGACCGGGGGGGGAGATATTAATGTGGAAAGAGAGAAGGAGATTGGGAAGGAGAATGATGCAATAAATTGATAGAGGCGAGAGGGGTTATGATGTAGGAGAACGGGAGAGGGAAGCCGAGAGAACCAGACGAAACTGGGAGGAGAACGAAAACGGGCCGGGAAGGGGACAGAGGAAGAGGGAATAAAGAAGAGGCGAACAGGGGTAGAAAAGAAGTGAAGGCGAAAAAAAACGAAGGAGGAGATGGCTAAAAGACGTGGAGAAGGGAAAGGTATAAGGGGGGGAAGGAAAGGAGAGGTGGTAGATAGCAGACATAAGGGGAGGTTAGGGGAGAGAGGTAGCGGAAAGTGGAAGGAGGGCAGGGAAATCGAGTGGAATGATAGCGAAATCGATGAGGAGTTGTGGAGGGTGAAGGAGGGATGGAGGAGTCAAGGTGAGGGATAAGGAATGGAGAGTGGGAGGGAATGGAGAGGGGTGCGGGATGTGGGGAGTTATAATGGTAAGGGTATCGAAAGACAAGGGTGAAACGGAAACCAGATATGGACAGGAGGAGGAAAATGACGATGAAGTCGGGGGGAAAGAGATATTTGCGTGAGCGAAGCCGGGGGAATGTGACAGAGAGCAAAAAAGGTGGAGTAACGACAAAAAGGGGGAAAAAGGGGGCGAACGTGATGGCGTGACATTGAGCCCTCTGCGTTCTTTGGTTTGTGTTTCCCTTTCCTCTCTTCCTTTCTTTATTTTTTTTCCTCTCTTCCTTTTCGTACAGTGTGATGTTGAAACGTTTCCGTCGCGTGTGTACCGATAACGGGAAATCCCCGCAAGCATAAGACGAAGATATATAAATAAATAGTTAACAATTCCACGCTCCAATGTTTTTCTAATACATCTCTAAATTTTGTATTCTTGCTTTAAACTATTTTGCATTCTAATCAGGAATATTGTTGATCAACCTTTCATGCACATCACATTTGAAGATCTAACCACAGAGTTTTCGTACCATGTACTGTACATATCTGGGGATTTAAAAGATCAATCCAAAATTTTAATCTCTCAGTTCTTGAAATAGTTCAAGATTAAGTTTGATGTAATGTTTTTAAATTGAATTTGTTGTTGAAAATTGTCCAATCTCTATTCATCTCAGTTTTCCTTACTGATCGTGGTCTTGTTTGGCATTCAGGATTTGTGGACATGAGGCAATTCCATTTTTAGGTCTAACAGCAACATAATTTCTTTTGAAACTGTCAGACACCCCAACTCATAGAACCAGCCCACATTTAACAATTGGCGATGTTGTTTTCTTGAGTTGTGTGTACTTTTTCAATCATTAATAGATTGTTAGTCAAAGAGTTTGAATCTGTTTCACTCACCACACAAAACCCTAGATGCAAGAAACAGCTCTGGCTTTATCTCCTGTATTGTGTTACATACTTCACTGATGGTGATACATTGAAGCTTTTTCTTCTGATGGTCTCTTCATAAAAGGTCATATCAATTCACATGATGCTGTGCAACCATGCTGTCTTAGAGAACTGTGAACCCACTACTTCCATATCAGCCAACTTCATCTTTGAGGTGAATTTTTGTTTGCGAACCTGACAGTCTATGAGTGAGAATTATGTTGACTTGTCCTGACTTGAACAGTTTTAGTTTAATTTCATTTTTTAATGAAATTGACAGTGTTTTAAATCAGATTTTTAATAATCTGTGTTACTATATACAAAGGGCTATCATATTTGTGGCCCTCTGTCCCAGTTTCTAGACTTTGTTTCATTAATGTGACATGATATCTGATCACATTCAGACTTGCCTATATGAACAGTACAAACTGTGCTATTCCCAAAACTCCTTCCACAAATTTGCTTCCCAACCTTTAATCAATACTATATTTTTTATTTTCTATTATCCCTAGCAGCTCCGACGGCTCTGCTGGAAACGGCAGATCCGAAGGCCTGGGTCAAATCCGGTGGGGTACATTTTATGGAATGCTGTGATGGACTGCATGCCATCCAGGGTGTACATCTGCCTGCACCCATGAATTCCAGCTTAGGTTCCAGAACTTCGCTTATGACACCCTGACCAGGAGTAGAGCAATCCTGAGTAACAAAACATTCCCAATTATGGTAAACAGTGGTCATTCAGTGAGAACATCAGCATTAGCATGGTGACGTTCCTTCTAACCTGCCTATATGGGGTGGGGCTTTTCTCAGAAGTTTGAAAAAAGGCCTTGTTGTGGCAATGTGGTACTGGGCAAAGCTGTGTGTGCAACCTAAACACTTAATACTGATGAACCTCTGAATGAACTCAATGATGAACCATAACGGTTAAACATTAAATCTTTTCACACAAAGCATAAACCTACATCTAATGGATACTTTAGTAATACCTTGTGCCGTTTACAACAAAAAAAAATTGTTATTATACATTAGACCAGATAAATTTGAACCCAAATCAACTTAGAAAAAATTAACATTAGAAGAGTAACTGATGTGGAGAATGTTGTTGTATTTATTTATAATGCCCCACCAATACTATAGCTTAGATTTAAGAAGGGGCAGGTATAACATGCACTTTTATGTATGACTGCACATGAATCAGTGAAAGCATGAAATTGAACTCACAGAAATTAACTGATGCTTTTACCACAGACAAAACAGACAGGAAATGGGCTTATGTGTCTTCAACTCGAATTTTCACAGAAACAAAAACCCATTCTACCAAGTCGAGAAACATTTTTAACACGTGACATATTTGACCCATATAAGACATGTAATACCATTAAAACCCGCAAGGGCCAAAAACATGGATTAGTGCTTGATAAAGTTTAAAGGTTCAACCTCTTTTTATTCTCACCATTGTGATCCTTGTGATGTGCAAAAGGAGCAACATTTTTTAACATCCAACCAACCACCCCCTCCTTTTTTTTTTTTAATGCTTTATTTTAAAAGAAAGGTTATATTACATGGTGCTTGAAGTTTGTGAACCCTTTAGAGTTTCCATGTTTCTGCATAATATGCTTAAAACATCATCAGATGTTTCAAACAAGTCCTAAAAGTATATAAGAGAACCCAGTTAAACAATTGAGACAAAAATATTATACTTGGTCATTTATTTCTTGAGAAAATATCCAATATTACCATATTATTGAGTGCAAAGTATGTGACTCTAGGATTAGCAGTTAATTTAAAGGTGAAATTAGATCACGTGTTTTTCAATCAATGGGATGACAATCAGGTGGGGTGGGGGGGTGTGAAAAAGTTTTTTTGGGGCCCCCTGTTTTATTTAAATAACAAGGATCTGTCAAAGTCTGCTCTCACAACACATTTTGTGGGAAGTGCATCATGCACGAAAATGATTTCTGAGGACCCCAAAAAAGCGTTGTTTGATGCTCATCATGCTGGAACAGGTTTTACAAAATCATCTCTAAAAGGTTGGTTCCACAATTCCACAGTCAGACATTGTGGTGCAATTAAGGAAATCAAGACCATTGTTACCCTCCCCAGAAGTGGACTACCAACAAGATCACTCCAAGAGCAAGGCGTGAATAGTTGGCGAGGTCACAGAGGAACCCCATGGTACTTCTAAGCAATTGAAGCCTCTCTCACATTGGCTAATGTTAAGTTAATGATCCACCATCAGAAGAAGACTGAACAACAATGGTGTGTTGGCAGGGTGCAAGAAGAAAGCCACTGCTCTCCAAAAAGAACTTGTCTGCTCGTCTGCAGTTGCTAAGATCAAGTGGACAAACCACAAGGTTTATGGACAAATGTTTTTTGTGGACAAATAAGACCAAAATAGAACTTTTTGGTTTAAAAGAAAAGCGTTTATGTTTGGAGAAAGGAAAACACTGCATTCCGCATAAGAACCCTTACCCATCTGTGAAACATGGTGGTGGGTAGTATCATCCTTTTTTGGGCCTTTTTGCTGCATCTGGGCCAGGACGTTTGCCATAACTGATGGAACAATGAAATTCTGAAATTATATCAGATGAATTCTCAAGGAAAATTCAGGACCATCTGCCATGACTGAAAGCTCAAGAGAAGGTGGGGTCATGCAGAAAGACAACGACCCTAAGCCACAAGTCGTTCTAGCCAAAGAATGGTAAAAAGAATAAAGTTAATGTTTTGGAATGACAATGTCAAAGTCTGACCTTAACCAATCGAACTGTTGTGGAAGGACCTGAATCAATCAGTTTAATGTGAGGAAACTCACCAACATCCCAGAGCTGAAGCTGTTCTTGTCTTGAGGAATGGACTAAAATTCTCCAAGCCGGTGGTGCAGACTGTCAACGTTTACAGGAAAACATTTAGTTGCAGTTATTTTCTGCAAAAGGGGTCCACAGCCAGATACGAAAGCAAGGTTCAACATACTTTGAGACTCCCCACTAATATGTAATATTGGATCATTTTCCTCCATAATAAATGACCAAGTAAATTATTTTTGTGTCATTAGTTTTAACTGGGTTGTTTTCTTCCTTTTAAGACTTGTGTGAAAATCTGATAATGTTTTAGTTCAACCTTTATGCAGAACTAATGAACATTATAAAAGGTTCACCAAACTTTCAGCACCACTGACATCATTTAGAAGAGGTAAAACTTTGATAAGATGTGTGATGAGGATTGGTACCTCACCAGGTTCATTGGAGAGCATATTTGGCCTTGGTATTGCATGGCTTCTACGAAATTACTGTAGAGAATCCTCACCATCTGTTGTTTTTTTAAAAAAACACGTTACAGGTGTTCCATAAAACATACTCTCATCCAAACAATGTATTCTGAAGGAAATTGGGAAGACATTCAGAGTGCAGTTATGTTAGTCACAACCATAGGCCCATGGTTCACCCCTGAACTTGGTTATGTTTTTGTAAAAATTTGGTCTCATTTTGGTGGTTTTCATGCGGTTTCCCCATCCACTTTGCATACCCATGCTCCATTTATCCTTTTATTCCACCTTGACCCTGACCAGGATAAGAGGAAATGACTGTAGAAAGATGTGCTGCTGCCCCATTCAAACAGAATATATCAAACAAATGTAAAGGTACTTCATGTTCAACTTATTTCCATGGATACAGATGGAAATTCAAGACATCATCATCTCTATGGACTTCTGTATGTTAAAATAGCCCAAAAATTCACTGTAAAATCCAAGACTTTAATGCATGAAGTACGGTGAAACTGTTGTTCATGCTGGAGAGGCTCAAGTGAAATCCAATATGGACTGACGGGACTGTGGTAGCCTAGTGGTTAAAGTACTGGACTCTGGACCAGAAGGTCCAGGGTTCAAATCCCACCTCTGCCAAGCTGCCACTGTTGGGTCCTTGAGCAAGACCCTTAACCCACAATTGCTTGGATTGTAAGACTGTATCAATTGTAAGTCGCTCTGGATAAGGGCATCTGCTAAATGCTGTAAATGTAATTGATTTCTGGGCAATGCAGTTTGCCCCATATGTTAATTTTTCCTCAGTTCCCATATCATCTTCATGTTCGTACAATTGACCAATTTAGCTAAACGTTAGATTTCACACAAGGGAAATATCTCTTAAAATCAGCTGTGATTGGTACAAGATTTTTAGAACTTGAGCACCTGGTCGTCAAGCTGTAGTAAATGCAGTGTGTGCAGCAATCCAGTCTATGCAACACTGTGTTAAACTGTATTTTAAGAGAGGCCTGGGATTCAAATCAGGATCTTGGAGGAAACGGATCACTGAATAGCATGGCCAGGTTCTGATCCCCATTTACACCCTCCATCTTCTTAAACCTTGCGTCATCTTTTGCTCTCCACATGTCTCAATCTAAAACAGTCTGGTCGAGAAAAAGAAAGCCATCCACAACATCCAGCGATACAGGCCTTCCATCCAACGTCAAGCAGCTGTTAAGAGGTGCATGTATTCCTTGACTTGGAAGGAACTCGTCTTCAAACTTAAAAACAGATGAGGTGAAAACCAACCAGGGATGCTCATCCTCATCCTCCTCGACTGCTTCATTCAATGCATCCGCTCTTTGAGAAACAACAGAGATTTGAGGTTTATAAGGGCAGACTGTGAAGTTTTGCACAACCTCAGTCTCCTCTGTGATGACTTCTGTGTGTACAGTGGGGTACGAGTTCTTCCTTTCCAGAATGGGAGTACAGTCCTCAACAGGAGACAAAGGTGGGTCACTGTCCACTGGTCGCCAGCACAGATCAGAGCCATAGCTCTCATCCTAAAAACAAAATCACAAAGCTGATGGTGACCATACACTACAAGACTTTGAAAAGATTTTGAAAAGACTCAAGTCTGACACCCATTCTCATTTACAGAGTTTTAGCTGCAGATGAGTTACAGGCTATGACACAGACTATCTGGGTCTTGCATTGTCACTAATTAGTATTGACTGGAACTAGATTCCTTTAAAATTTCCCACCATGATGTTGGAGAAAACAAAATGGATCGACATCTCATATACCTGATTACACCATAAGCATTTCATTTCGTCAACATTATTCACAAAAATACCCTTAACACCAATTAAGCATCGTTTAAACGCCACAGCCGGAGTATGTTGCTGGCCATGTTCATTCCTTTATGACCACAGTATAGTCATCTTCTACACGCCATGCCACCAAGCAAGCATCTCAAACTGGTTTCTTGAACATGACAATGAGTTTACTATACTCAAATGGCTTCAACAGTCACCAGATCGCAATTCTGAAAGCAAAAGGGGGTCCACCCGGTACTGGCCTGTGATTGTCTATGCTTCCAAGGAAATCAGTTTCAATCACAGATACCCACTTTTTAAATATGAATTGTATTAAAACTCCATGCTTATGCTGTCTCTGATGTTTATAACTGAACGCTATTAAGAGTTGACCCAACCTAAATGATCTCTGTTGCCTGTGTTACACTGACTGTACTGTGGATATAGGGATTCTTTCTCCTGACGCAGCATACTGTTGTAGCAGTAACACTCTTGGCAGAGGTGTGGATGTTAGGCAGCTCTGCTACTGTGACTACGTGTGAATTCTAAGGAACTATGCAACTTTTCTTTTGAATTAGATTTGAAAGAATTATTACAAATGTGTAGTTGTGAGAGCATGTCGGTTTTATTTATGTCATTTTAAACCATATCAGTCATATAATGTTGCAGCACCTCTGGACTGGTCACCTGACAATAGCAGAACCAACCCTCACTCCGAGAAGCACTGAGACTCTGCCTCTGGTGATATTCAGGCAATCTGTTATTATACTGACTGGATATTGTACAGAGCACAACCCCAAACTTACAGGTGTCACCAGTAACCCATGGAAAGTGTGCTGAGAAGTCTGTAATTACCGTCAGTAGTTTGATGGCATTGCTGTTTCCAAGTTTGGGTAGATTCACAAAAAGCCAAGAGGGCCCCACTGACACACAAATCTTCCTCATTCTAGAGACACAAAGAGACATTAAGTATCAAAATACTGTAGTTTTATTGATATGTAATATATAATATGTTTATTATATTCTTATTTTAGTTTTACAAATTAAGATTACACACACACACATCTGATGTTTGTGTTTCCACTGACATAATACTACTGTAGCTAATTAATTCTATATCTACGGTTTTCCTCAGTAACCAAAAGCAAATTGTTTTCCGAAAGAAGGTTGCAGTTTTTGTAAGAAGTTGTTCCTTATAACTACCAGCCAAATTCCTATAGAAGGTTAAAAACTACAGTGCTGTGCAAAAGTCTTAGGCCACCATTAGATGTGTTGTTTTAGCAATGGTGTAGTGACCATATATAACATTGTCAATGATTGGATCCAAAAATGTCAAACTTGGTTTTGTCATTCCATAATACTCCATAATATCACCCTGTTGTCCTTCCAAAAAGAGATTTCTTGGCTGCTACCCTTCCAAAGACGCCATTCCTGATCAAGCTTCTTTGGACTGTAGAAGGGTCAACTTGGCAACCTGATGAAGCTGCCACATGCTGCTATTACTCAAATGTAAGGGGAAGTCACACTAAATACTTTTCTCTGTAGCCTATAGAAGTTTTTTCGTCCCCCCAGAATTTTTTTTTTGTATTTAAATTTTTTTTTAATTGTAGTTTTATAAAGAGACTGTGAAATAATCAGACATGATCATACCATTTCTAAAACAATGGTGTGTCTAATCTAACGGTGGCCTAAGTTTTTTGCGTAATACTGTATATGCAGTCCATCCATCCATCCATCCATAAACATATAAACATCAGTGTTCTCTATGGGAAGCCGGTTCATCACAGGGCTGGGTGGTGACCAATGCTGCAATACCAGAGGTTGATATGGTGCTCTCACCACCACACCTCCATCACCTCACCTTCCTCAGGCACAGCCAATCATGTCTGCATGTAATGCTTGACCTGGCCTGAAGGCACCAACGGGACTCGAACCCAGGTCTCCAAAGTGGTAGGCTAACACAGTAGACCTCCCCACCTATGGTTGTTTACTCTTACAGGTAATGTTTTTAATGAGAGGCTATGCATATCAAATCAGTAATTGGGAAAGTTAAAAAAAAAAAGTGTTTCTGCATATCACCTTTGTCGTGTGCACTTCAGGTACATCACATTTGCAAACACGATGATGGAAACAGCAGTTATTATACAGATAACAACTAGCATTTGATCTGAAAAAGAACACAGGACCTTTGTTCAGCTTGGTAGCAAATATTTCTACAACCTGTGTAATTACATGAGCACACATTATTGAGTTCAAGGACATTTAAGCCGATGTCACATACTCTGCAGCAAATATTTAGTCCTTAGAGTTCAGTTCAGTCCTAGAGGGCAAAGAGTATTAGTTAGAATGGAAATTATCAAACTGTGCCACATCCTCCTGCCCTCCAGGACTGGAGTTGTGCACCCCTGCTCTACAAGAGGAGAACTAGGTTTACTATAGCTATTCAATTCTGTATAGCACTGTATGGATTCGAATTTCCATTAGTACGAATTTCAATTAATGAAACTCAATTAATATTAATGTGTGCAGCACGGCGGCACAAGTGGTTAGTGCTGTTGCCTCAGAACTCCAGACATTTCTGGTTTGATTCATGGTCTGACAACTTTGTGTTGCATGTTCCTGCCTGTGTGGGGTTTCTCCGGGTGCTCCGGTTTCCTCCGACATGCCAATGACATGCGTTAGGACAACCAGTCGCTCAAAAAGTGTCCCAGTGAGAGTGGAGTGTATTTGTGCATGCGCTCTGGGATAGATTGGTGCCCTGTCCATGAACGAATGCTCATAGCTTGAATCATAAAGCTGAACTAACACTGTGGTACCTCGGTTCTGGATCTGGAACGGATTGATTCAATTATTGCATTATTCCTTATGGGAAAAATTTTCTCGGTACTCATTTTCAGTTCTCGACAAGCCTTCTGAGGTACCACTGTTCTGTCATTTGGAACAAATAATGATTCATGAATGAATCATGAATGACTGCACAGGAAGCACAACTTACAAAAATATTTAACGGTGTTTATCACTCACTGTCCAATTCATTACTTAAAAATAAAGGGATATGCCATATTCACTGTGTAGTCACATTGAATCAGGTATGGTGACATGCAGTGTGAACCGGTCTGTAACCCTAGAATGCCAGTGCGCACAGCACTGCTAGGATGAAGATGCTTTAAGTAGTGAGGCTGCCAACTGAATGTAATAGTAAAATTGTTCTATGCCAATATCAGCATAGAGGACTTTTTACAGTTTTCGTTCATTCATTCATTATTTTATCCGGTTAATCCTACTCAGGGTCACAGGAAAGCCGATGTCTAGCCAGCACCACAGGACACAAGGCAGGCACAACCATAGACGGGGCAATAATCCATTGTAGGGCACATAAACTCACTCACTCATACACACACTCAGACATATCTAAAGAGCAATTTAGATATGACTGTGGGAGGAAGCCGGAGCACCTGGAGTGAACCCACGTGAATACGGGGAGGACCCAGGACTTTCTTGTTATGAGGCAACGGTGCCCCCAGTTTTGTTAATAAGTGTTTCTCTACCTGCAATGCATCTGCCTCCTTCTCTGCTCCTTCTGGCCAACCATATTTGATCAGCAATTCAAAAACAGACAAGGCTTTACTGCAAATATGTTAGTTTCACAAATTAAATCGTTTTTTTCTTTTTAACATGCTACTAAGATGAAAAAAAACGTATTGGTCTCTTCCATGCTCTAGATTGTGTTTTTTTTCTTCCTTTGAAAACTAATTGCTCCCAAGTCTTCAAAACACCTTTAATAAAAAAGGTGCTGACTTACCTTCGCGCCTGTCTGCAACAGTCCTTAAGACAGCCACAGCAGTTGGTTTGGCCCAGGCATCTGTAAGTACAATGTAAGGTATTTCTTACATCCCAAAGGCACTCTATTGGATTGAGATCTTTTGACTGTGGAGGCCATCTTAGTATCGCTGTCACATTCAAGAAACCAGTATTACGTGACTTTAGCTGATAAGCATGGTGCATTTTCTTCTTGGAAGTAGCCATAGAAGATGGGTTCACTGTGGTTATAAAGGGATGGACGTAGTCAGCGACAATACTCAGCTAGCCTGTTGCATTTAAACAATGCTCAGTTGGTAAAAAATAGTGCCACGACAATGTCCCCTCACCGTTACACCACCAGCACCAGCCTGTAACATTGACACAAGGCAGAATGGATCCATTCTTTCATGATGTTTATGTCAAATCTGGACACTACCATCTGAATGTCACTGCAGAAATCACGTTTTTCCAATCTCTTGTTGGCAATTTTGGTGAGCCCAAGCAAGCTGTAGCCTCAGTTGCCTGTTCTTAGCTGACTGGAGTGGCACCCGGTGTGGTGTTCTGCTGTAGCCCATTCTCTTCAAGGTTCAAGGTGTTGTGTGTTCAAAGATGCTCTATTGTATACCTTTGTAACAAGTTATTTGAGGTATTGTTGTCTTTCTCTCAGCTCAAACCAGTCTGGCCATTCTTCTCTGACCTCTGCCACCAGCACGGCATTTTCATCCAGATAACTGTCTTGAGAATTTTCTCTTTTTCAGATCGTTCTCTGTCAACCTAGAGATGGATGTAACTGAAAATCCCAGTAGATCAGCAGTTTCTGAAATAAAAAGCCCTCAATGCATGGCTTTCTCTGTCTGGGATTTAGGTCAGGTGATTAGATTCACTTAAATGTGTATGCTGATTACATTATACGTAATGAAAACCATTGTTTTAATTTAGAATAAAATGCCAAATATAAGCATTTTCACTTGTATTCTCTGTGTTTTGGTTGCCACTATGTCTACAACACAGACTTGTTATGTTCTGCAAAAATATCACAGATCACATGCTATTTTATGGTCTTTCTGCTGATTTTAGTTCATTTTTGCTTTACGGACAGACTGTTTAGAAAGTGTTTCTGTACTTAAACAGGAATTGAAAACTAGAAGCTATTTTGGGAGGCTCAATGCAGTAGCACAAACAGCTCAGCCCACAGCAAACCTCAGGGGAAACATATATGTGAACTAAGCCACAAAGCTGTTACCTTTTACAAGTAAACAGCAATTTGTCCTTCATTTATATTCCAACAGAACTGGTCTTTACACCATTTTTTTTTATTTTAGGCCAAAGAGAGTTGCTAAAATTCTTGATTCTTGAAACAACGTCTTGATTAGAACAGTTCTAAGTCTTCATATGAACAGTGACGTTTCTTTCATTGTTGCCTCTACTTCCTGCTACATTTCAAACCACATAAAAAATAGAATCTGTTTGACCTAGTCATGTCTTGTCCAGTGAAATACCACAACTGCAGTAAGGACCTGCTAGAGCGAAATGTATCTGTTTCCAGTTTCAGTTCTAAGTTCTAACTTCTTTTACACTTTGCTTTAAAGTGAGGCATAGTCATAAATTTTAGATTTTGTTCACACTTTTGTTCATAAATTCTTGTTAGGAAATTCCTCGACACCATAAATGATTTAATCTGTACTAAACATATTTGCTTTAAATAGCACAAACTTCAAATAATAAACAATACTTTTGACTGACTGACTACAACCAAGCCCAAGTTCTAGATTCTGTGTTTCTTTTAGTTCACAAAACAAAGTGTTTAATCCCAGACAATATTGTAGGTCTTGATGATACATGGAATGTTTCAGTAAACTGTCTGCAAGCTAGTTTTTCATAGTGCAAGCTGAAACATATACTCAATTCTGGCCTCAGATGGGTGATTCACAGGTACAGGTTACTGGAAGTGGATGTAACATTTCTCAGTATATGGTGGAAAAACCTACATGTGGCTTTGACTCTGTCACCAAGGGCATGTAGGCACCTTCATTTATCCACTTGTGGTTGAGTTTTGCCTTTTGGATTTATATGAATGTTTTAGGCATTCAGACTGGAGTGAAATAAAACTAAAGTTTAGCTCATGTAAAAGTAGTATGCTAATTTACTGAGAACGCACGTGCATAGTGCGTGTTTGGAAAAAACACACACCACATCACACTTCCTCTCCCACAGCTCTTGCCCCCTTCCTACATGCACTTTGCATGTGCACATGCACACAAATGTATGTGGCCTCAAAATTACACATGTAAACTGTTTCATGTTTTGTAACACTTTGACAGAATGCACCAGGTCTCAGGAGAGAGAAAGTGTAATTAGTCATCATTAACTCCAACCAAACTCCCAAGCAGACTACAGACCAAGGAGCAGAAGATAGAATTGAGTTTTTATGCTCCTAAAGAGGCAATATGAAATCATTAAATAATAGAATCTCTAAAATAGTACATTGTGTAGTATAATTTTCCTTCAGAATGTAGTCAAGTCAGCTTTATTTCTAAAGCGCTTTTTACAATGGAGTATTGTCTCAAAGCAGCTTTCCAATCTGAGATTATCTTCTAAATTAAAAGGCCAATCCCAAATTGAGTAAGCCTAGGGTGACAGTGGAAAGGAAAAACTCCCTAAAAGTTATAAGGAAGAAAGTTCAGATGGACCAAGACTCAAAAAGGGACCCATCCTCTTTGGGCGGCTTAGACGTTATATGTTAATTAATTGGATGTATTAATATGTAATTAATTAGATGAATTAAGTTATCTAATTAATAAGTTCATAGTATTAGTTAAAATGTGCCTCCCGTGATTAAGTAACAAAACTGTGATTACACAAACAGTTGAACATGATAAATGTGTGAGATATTTATGTACAAAGTAAAAAAGTCCACAATATATTATGCAAGAACATCAGTGTGAAACATGTTTTCTGAGTGCAAAAACTGCAATTATGATGTACCTGTTTTAGTTCTGGGTAAATAGTTTTGGATTTGTCCAAAGGCAGGCTCTGACACTCCATCTGTGCTCTCAACATAGAGGGACATGTTATACGGAGTAGATGGTGTTGTACCTGAAAACAACAAGCATTGTTAACTTTAGCTTTCTATAATATAGATCTATGTAAATTTACACATTTAATAAGATTTTTAAAACTTTGGAGCCCTTACATTGTATAAATGCTGAATTGTCGTCTTTCTTAACTCTCTTCCACCGCACATTAAATGAGCTGCACTGCCATTGAACTACATAACCCAGTATTCCTTCTGTATTGCTTGAAGTATAAGATGAGTTCCACTCCAGTCGTATTCCGCCCCCTTTTGCTTGCTTTATGTACATGCCTGGAGTCGGCTTGTCTACAGTGTCACACAATTTGAGTTTGGTTACATTTACTTTCCACCTTGTTACAAAATAAAAATGATATTGGGGAAAAAAAACAAACAACCAATATAAATAACTGACACATGCGTGGCCAAAAGTATATGGACACCCTTTATACTAGGAGATACAACAACTTAGCCCTGTGCTTTGTGCTAACACTTGTTACAGAGTTCCAGAAACAATATTTTACACACAAACAGCTTCATGAATGAGTTTTCATGGCTGAGCCACATACGACTAAAATATTTTACTTTAGTAATTTAGCATATGCTCTTATCCAGACCAAATTACAACTTTTACATTCTATAATCTAATCAATTTTGGGTTAAGAGCATTGCTTAAGAGCGCAACAATGGCAGACTGAAAGTCCAGGGCTTGAACCCTGGACCTCCTGCTCCATAGTCCAGTACCTTAATTGCTGTGGCTCCAATGATCACAATACACAATACCAAGGGTTGTCTGAAGAGGTCTTTTCAGCAGGAGAAATGTGTTCTTTTATCTGAACAGGTTATATCGCCACAAGCCTGTCCTTACTGTAGGGTGGCCACACTTTTCCCAGATATGTCCTCTTTTTTGCTTTGCTTCCATACTGTCGTTCAACTTCTACAGTGGCTATAATCAATGTGTGCATCGTTGAAAGACTTTTGCTCTTTTATTCCTGTTTTCTTCTATTCACCTTCTTGCATGCAAACAACCACTGGTCAAACTGCTTCACAAACATTACCCTTAAATCTATAAAAGTTTTATAAAAACATGTAGAAAGCTGAATGGAAAATAATAAAAATTTGACAATAAATTAAATTCTCACCTATTTGGTTCAGATTCACAGAGGCTGGTGGGGAATCTCCTGCTGATGTAACAGCAAGTACTGTCAGCTCCGTCACCTCTAAAGGCAGTTGAAGTGTATACTGTGTAGCAGCTGCTGAGGTGATCAGGGTGTGTGTAGTGCCATTCTCTTGGTACATCAATTTGTAATGGAGCAACTTTCCTTTATAATCCTTTGCACTCAAAGCCTGGGAATGCGCAAAGTGAAAACAAATCATTGTTATATCCAGCAGTTATGTAAAGGTGTAATGTTGATGATCATTGTAAGAATGAATGTAATTATATAACTTCATTTAACAGATATCTAATACATAGATTGACAGACTAAACTTTATTGTCTTTGCACAGTCAAAGTACATCGCAAACGAAGTGCAAATAGTAGCATTGTGCAAATACAGAACTGACTGCCAGAATAAAAATGTGATAATTATGAGGACTATACAGTGGTGTGAAAAAGTGTTTGCCCCCTTCCTGATTTCCTTTTTTTTTTTTTTGCATGTTTGTCACACTTAAGTGTTTTAGAAAAATTAGTCAAAGACAACACAATTAAACACAAAATGCAGTTTTTAAATGAAGGTGTTTATTATTAAGGGAGAAAAAAATCCAAACCTACATGGCCCTGTGTGAAAAAGTGTTTGCCCCCTAAACCTAATAACTGGTTGGGCCGCCCTTAGCAGCAACAACTGCAACCAAGCGTTTGCGATAACTTGCAATGAGTCTTTTGGAGAAATTTTGGTCACTCATCTTTGCAGAATTGTTGTAATTCAGCCACATTGGAGGGTTTTTGAGCATGAACAACCTTTTTAATGCCATGCCACAGCATCTCAATAGGGATTCAGGTCAAGACTTTGACTAGGCCATTCCAAAGTCTTCATTTAGTTTTTTCTTAAGCCATTCAGAGGTGGACTTGCTGGTGTGCTTTGGATCATTGTCCTGTTGCAGAACCCAAGTTCGTTTGAGCTTGAGTTTGGTCACGAACAGATGACCAGACATCCTCCTTCAGGAGGTTTTGGTAGACAGCAGAATTCATAGTTCCATTTATCACAGCAAGTCTTCCAGGTCCTGAAGCAGCAAAACAGCCCCAGACCATCACACTACCACCACCATATTTTACTGTTGGTATAATGGTTTTTCCTGAAATGCTGTGTTACTTTTACACCAGATATAATGGGACACACACCTTCCAAAGAGTTCAACTTTTGTCTTGTCAGTCCACAGAATGTTTTTCCCAAAAGTCTTGGGGATCATCATGATGTGTTCTGGAAAAACTGAGACGAGCTTTAATGTTCTTTTTGCTCAGCAGTGATTTTCATCTTGAACTCTGCCATACAGGCCATTTTTGCTCAGTCTCTTTCTTATGGTGGAGGCATGAACACTGACCTTAACTGAGACAAGTGAGGTCTGCAGTTCTTTGGATGTTCTTGTGGGGTCTTTTGTGACCTCTTGGATGAGTCCTTTCCAGACTGATAGATCTCAATTACTTTCTCTCTCAATTGTTTCTGAATTTCTTTGGTCTTGGCATGTGTAGCTTTTAAGGATCTTTTGGTGTACTTCACTTTGTCAGGCAGGTTCTATTTAAGTGATGTCCTGATTGAGAACAGGTGTAGCAATAATCAGGCATGGGTGTGGCTAGAGACAGTGAACTCAGGTGTGATAAACCATAGTTAAGTTATGTTTTAACAATGGGGCAATAATTTGTTTCACACAGGGCCATGTAGGTTTGGATTTTTTTCACCTTTAATAATACACACCTTCATTTAAAAACCGCATTTTGTGTTTACTTGTGTTGTCTTTGACTAATATTAAAATTGGTTTGATGTAACGATACACTTAAGTGTGACAAACATGCAAAAACATAGGAAATCAGGAAGGGAGCAAACACTTTTTCACACCACTAAGTGTGGATATATGTACATATTAATATACAGAATAAATACACTGCTCAAAAAATTACAGGAACACTTTAACCATAGTATAACCAACTCAAACTTCTTGGATATTGATCTGCTAAGTAGCAGTGTTTGTTGTTAATCAGTTTCAGTTTCACCAGTTTCAGCTGGTGTTAATGAAATTATCAACATGTGCACTAGAGGAGCAACAATGAAACGACCAACAAAACAGGAATGGTTTAATAGGTGGAGGCCACTGAAATTTTGTCCCTCCTCGTCTTTTCTGGCTGATTTTTCACTAGTTTTGCAGTTGGCTAGGGTCAGAGTCACTAGTAATACCATGGTGTGGCACCTGGACCCTACAGAGGTTGCACAGGTAGTCCAACTCCTGCAGGATGGCACATCAATACATGCCATTGCCAGACGGTTTGCTGTGTCTCTCAGCATATTCTTAAGACTATGGAGGAGATTCCAGGAGACAGGCAGTTATTCTAGGAGAGCTGGACAAGGCCGTAGAAGGTCCTTCTTTGTGCAAGGAGGAACAGGATGAGCACTGCCAGAGTCCTACAAAATGATCTTCAGCAGGCCACTGGTGTGAATGTGTCTGACCAAACAATCAGAAACAGGCTGTATGAGGGTGGCCTGAGGGCCCAACGTTCTGGAGTGGGCCCTGTGCTCACTGCCCAGCACCATAGATTGGCATTTGCTATAGAACACCATAATTGACAGATCCGCCCCAGGCACCCTGTGCTTTTTACAGATGAGAGCAGGTTTCACTTGAGCATATGTGACAGATGTGACAGGGTCTGGAGATGCCATGGAGAACGTTATGCCTCCTGCAACATCAGTCAGCATGACTAGTTTGATGGTGGGTCAGTGACGGTCTGGGGAGGCATATCCTTGGAATGACGCACAGACCTCTACAGGCTAGACAGCGGCACCCTGACTGCTATTATTAATTGGACACAAGGTCAGACCCTACGCTGGTATAGTGGGTCCTGGGTTCCTCCATGTGCACGACAATGCCCGGCCACATGTGGCGACAGGCCCCCTGCTCTCCTCACCTAAATCCAGTACACCTCTGGAGCATTATGTTTTGGTCTATCCGATGCCACCAGGTTGCACAGGAGCTCAATGATGTCTTGGTCCTGATCGAGGAGGAGATCCCCCAGGACACCATGCTTCGTCTCTTTAGGAGCATGACCCGACGTTGATAATTTTCATTTCCATCAAACGATGTGGCATCCTTTCGTTCTTAACACATTACGCAGTCCATATCAGGAAAGATATTCTGCATGATTTTTTATCCATTGAGATCTGATGTGTTGCTTTAATTTTTTAGTTTTTTTGAGCAGTATTTAGTGGGCAGTATTTGTACCGGTATAGATTGGAGTTCAATGTAGTGTACTGGGTAGTAGTTTAAGTGTAGTGAAGAGTTTAGTAGAGAGACTGATAACATGTATTTCTGTAAAGGCAAAAAACTCTCACATATACTGTACACTACACAGCCAAATGTGTGGGTACCCAAAATTATGTCCCAAAACATGGGAATATGAAATTTGTCCACCTCTTTACTGCTACAACAGTGTTGTACACTCCACTGTGAATTATTTCATGACTATGAGGTTGGGCATTGACATTGGACAATAAGCCCAAACCCAGAGTTAGCATTCAAATTCATCCCAAGTGTGTCTGAAGATATTAAGGTCAGGGATCTGTGCAAGCCGGTCAAGTTGTCTGTCAAGGTTGGCAAACTACTTATTTATGGACTTTGTTTTTGGAGATCAGGACAGCAAGTTGATGAACTGACTTTTAGAAGGTGAAATTTTTTCTACTGAGCCACTGAGATGTTTGGTGAAAATATTTCTACTGCCACTGTTTGTCTATGGAGAGTTCATAGTATGTTGTATGTTTTCTATCATCGAGTCAATCATCCAAAAGTATGTAAGTTAGGTAATCGCTACAGTGGTGCTTGAAAGTTTGTGAACCCTTTAGAATGTTATTTCCGCATAAATATGACCTAAAACAGCATCAGATTTTCACACAGTCCTAAAAGTAGATAAAGAGAACCCAGTTCAACAATTGAGACAAAAATATTATACTTGGTCATTTTTTTATTGACGAAAATGATCCAATATTACATATTAGTGAGTGGCAAAAGTATGTGAACCTCTAGGATTAGCAGTTAATTTGAAGGTGAAATTAGAGTCAGGTGTTTTCAATCAGTTGGATGACAATCAGGTGTGAG
>JAJAGP010003624.1:0-12586 GCA_025084515.1 Ancistrus triradiatus
AACTTAATTTCACTTCTCAAATATCACGGTGTTCATCTGCTATATGATATATTTACCTGAAATTGCTGAGCTGGACAACCAATGATTTATAAAGAAAAATCATGAAAATTATCAGGGGTGCCCAAACTTTTTCATACGACTGTAGCTTTGGATAACAATGCGTACTGAATGTCAGCTAAATGACTAAACGAGTAACTCTTTTTCAGCCTATTCAGAAGAATATTGTCATCCATGTCGTCAAAAGCAGCAATAAGATCAAGTAATACAAGCAGCAAGACTAAACCTTAGTCAGAGGCCAACAGTAGATCATTTAATGCCCTTATTTCTTTGAAGGTATGAGTTTAGCTGCTGAACAGCAGTCTTCTCTAATATCTTTGAGATAAATGGAATATGGTCAATATTTGATTTGTTTACCAGTGGCTTAATAACTACGATATGAAAGATGTGTGCGTAACCAGTACTAGATGTGTTTAATATTTTAATCAAAGGTTAAATTATGGCTGGTAGTAGTTCCTTGAGGAGACAATAGGAACTTCTTCTATAATACAAGTTGATAATACAGAGAAAGAGATTAATAAAATTATTTCACTCTGCTAGACTGGAGTGACAGATTCCAAAAGATATGCTGATCTAAAACCATTAACATCTATGACATTATCTGCTATCTGATGGAGTTGATGTATTTAGATGTTGCCGCTCTACTAGTTTCTTTTTTATCAAGGAAAATTTCCATTACTGCTAAGAGTTGTTGGTATCTGGATGCTACTTGGCTTAGCTGTTGCGTTAAATAAAAATCTAGTATTTTTTTAAATATTATTTTCTATTAGAGTAGATAGGTATGCTGATCAAGCCTCAGTAAGAGTATTTCTATGGATGGCAAAAGTCTCTACCAGCTTTTTTTTTGCCATATTTGTTGTAATTTTCTGGCAATTTGTTTTAAAGTACCTATATGGTCACTATACCAACGGGCTAGTTAAATGAGTTAAGGTTGTCATCTGAGATCCTTTCAACCTACAGTAATTATCTATTCCATAAAACAACATTAATCTGAGGCTGTTGTACTCCATGGGCCCTGTTATATTTTTACGATTCCCACTGAGTATAGTACAGATAAGTTCTCTGGACAAAAAGAATTTAGTCACCATTCGTGTTTAAGTTGGTAGTGATTTCAGGCTCCTGTGGATGGCACTGCATGAGGATGATCAGGCTATAAACCCCTGTGGGCTGTACGACAGGATTCATAAATTGAGAAGAGGTGCTACAGTGCAGTACATGTCTTGTTCAACATGTGGAAAAAGGAGTGATTGCATTTTTCCAAAAGCTACAGTATGAGGCAAGTAGCTGAATTTGCAGGTGTATTAAAACATACAGTCATACGGGTCTACCAGCAGCGGCAAAAATCCCGGTCTACAGGACATTCTTATCAGAATTCTGGCCAAAAGATGAAACTGACAGACAGAGACTGCAGGCATGTTTCATGGATTGTGAATAAAAATCGTTTTGCTTCCAGACAAGAATTGGTTCTAGAAGTCAACGCAGGTCCAATTTCTGAAAGAAGACTCTGAAAGGCATTGCATACCATGGACATATGGAGCAGAGTTGCACGTGAGAGGCTTTTACTCACTTCTGCTCATAATGTTGCCCGGTTACAGTGGGCGAAAAGAAATTGGACTGTTCATGACTTGAAACATGTTATCTGGTCACACTAATCTCGTTTATGCCTGTATGTAAATGATGCTAGGCTTCTCAGGAAGAGTTCAGTGAGGACTGTGTGCAATGTGTACTTCAAGCTGGAGGAGGTTCTGTGATGAGGGTGTGTTAATTACGCAGAAATGAGTCATTTGATTGAGGTGACAGTAAAGAATTTAAAATAAGGCAGTGGTGGTCCATAAATGGTTATTAAAGAAAATTCCTGTTTGGGACAGTTACATTATTTAAAGGAATTTCGAATGAATTAATATTATAGACAGTTTTATGAGTAAGATTTAAATTATTATTATACAGTTGTTGGCATCCGTCTGTCTCGGGAGACAATGGAGATTGCGCCATGGGTATCAGTCTGTGGTTGAACTGCAGCGCCGACTGTGACTGTAGAGCCCGATCCTGGAGCGACAGGTCCTGTTGCAGGTGCTGCAGATGAAGTCAGTTACTGGTACTGCGAATGCCGATACTACTTTCTCATGTCTCCTCCCACTGCTCCTCTCTCCCCTGCTCTGACATCTTAACAGCTGACTTGGCGACAAGTTCCCAGGCCCAGGCGGTCTGCTGCCACTGCTTCAATGCCTGATAATGCAATGCCACCCACTTTGAGGTCCTGCTTGCACGTATCTTTGTACTGGAGTTTGGGCCTTCCTGTGGGTCTGGAGCCAGTGGCAAGCTCGCCAAACAAAATATCTTTGGGTATTCTACCGTCTTGCATGCGGGTCACATGGCCAAGCGTCGCTTTGTGAGTAGGGCAAACAATCTGTGGTTCCTGCCCATGCTAGGACCTCTTTGTTGGGAATGTGGTCCTGCCAGGAGATGCCTAGGATTCTTCTGAGGCAGCGGAGGTGAAATGTATTGAGCCTGCGCTCTTGGCAGGAGTACAGAGTCCAGCACTCGCTACCATACAGCAGAGTGCTCAGCACACAGGCTTGGTATACAGTAATCTTTGTCATAAAGGTAAGCATGGAGTTGTCCCACACTCTCTTTGACAGGCTATTATACAGTACATCATTGATATTCCTTCCCCTCGACCCTACAGATGAGGGCTGTTTACAATGGTGGTTGAAAGTTTGTGAACTCTGCAGAATGAGTATATTTCTGCATATTTGCCATCACAGCTCATAAAAGTAGACAAGAGATTTTCACACAAGTCCTTAATAGTTAAAGAGAACATAATTAAACAAACGAAACAAAATATTATACATGGTAATTTATTTATTGAGGAGAATTATCCAATATTAAATAGCTGTGAATGGCAAAAGTATGTGAACCTTGAGGACTAGAAGTTAATTTGAAGATGAAGTTAGAGTCCAGTGTTTTCAATCAATAAATCAGGTGTGACTGGGCACTCTGCTGTATTTAAAAAACAGGGAGCTAACAAAATCTGCTCTTCACAACACGTTTGTGGAAGTGTATTATGATGCAAACAAAGGAGGTTTCTGAAGACCTCAGAAAAAGAGTTGCTGATGATCATCAGGCTGAGAAACCTCTAATGAGTTTGATATCTACCATTCCATGGTCAGACAAGCTGTGGACAAATGGAAGAAATTTAGGAGTGGTCACCCAACAAAGATCACTCCAAGAGCAAGGTGGGTAATAGTCTGTGAGGTCACACAGAAACCCAGGGTAACTTCTAAGGAACTAAAGGCCTCTCTAATATACATCTTTTACCAAGCCACTACTCTGGCTCTTGAGAGATAAATATGTATATGTGTAATGTTATTAAAGGCTGTTTATAAAACCTTTTATAGTATGTGAGAAGCTACTTCTAAAAGCTTTATACCTAACAGAAGGCGCTCAGGCGGTCAATCACCTTCAATACGCACTTAAAACAACTTGCAACTGATACAATCTTGCAGTCCAAGCATTTGTGGGTTAAGGGCTCTGCTTATAAGGACCCAGCAGTGGTAACCTGGGAGAGGAGGGATTTGAACCTTGGACTTTCTGATCCAAAGTGTAGGACCTTAACCGACACCACAGGCCCATTTTCTTTATGTATGTCGTAAGAAAGGAGGTCATTCTGATATATTCCTTTTATGACTCAGTTTACTGTTAGTCCTGTTTCAAGGGTTAATAAAAATTTGAACGTGCTCTATTTCACAAATGATGTTCTTATAGATATATACATATAATTCAGTAGACGTTATTATAAGGGCCACCATTAAATGGTAAAGCGAGCCTCTAACAGAACTCTGTCTTACTCACTCCCAAATTGTAGTATAAGGTTTGCGGAAACTTGGACCAGCATAGTTAGACCTAACAGCCATTTTTAACGGTTTATCTGCGGTTACGCTGCAACAGCAACGGACCAGTCCTGAGAGCGGCCCAGATGTAAAGAGCAAAGACACGACAGTGATGGTGGCGGTAGAGGCGCTCGATTTTGTTGCAGAAAAATGGCTGGCTGGAAAGTGAGGCTTCGATCGGCAATAGCCGCGGTTCTTCTACTAATCCTCGAGTCAAGTTTTTGAATCGTCGTCTTCAAGGACTTACAAACCATGGAGTCCATTCAAGGATTAATCCACCGGTGCATTGGAACAAGAAATATCACAGTCTCTTTGTGCTGAGCTGCTGAAGTGCCCTGCGAAAATGGTGAGTACTTTGGCTAATGCTAAACTACGCGCTACTACTGTTCTCAGCGAAGTAGCTCGGCAGCTACATTAGTAGCGTAGCTCGGACATCAATTTAAAAAGTAACGATTTAGTACTATTTCTAGTGGCGGTAGATTAGATTTCTAAGAGTTGCTACTGATTACTGAACCTGTACCGTATGATAAATTTTTTAAGTGGCTTTGTCCTAAACTAACACTACGTACTACCAGCGTTCTACTTAGTACGAGAGTTGCAGGTTTAGGACGCAGCCAGGCAAGTGTGGTGTTGTGGTTCTACGTGAACGTCAGTTTCATATGTGAGGCAAACTTTTCAGTTGTTAGCTAGTTTTTACAGAAAGTATAGGAATACTTTGCAGACAAGTGGTGCAAATTAAATGGATAGCTAACTACTGCAAAGAGCGAGTGGGCGGAACTGTTGCGCAAGTGCTTAGCGCCTATCAACAGCTCCAAAGGTATCCATTTTCGATCCCGACCTCTGTCCGTTCTCGCCTGTGTGGTTTTTCATTCCAGATTACTCTGGTTTTTTCCCCACATTCAAAGAGTCGGCTTTAGTTTAGGGTCTTATAGTTTTCGATGTAGCTTACAAACAAGAGCCACAATTGTACGGCTGCTGATAGAGCTATGGGGCTAATGGCCATCTTTACATTCTTTAAATACCTAGAAACATAATGGAGCAAAAAAAAAAAATTCGTAATTTTATGGTTTTAAACCTTACATTCAATACCTACATTTCTTTAGAACAACAATAGGGGTGTGCAACATCAACTATTTTTATAGTCAAATAGTCTGTCGATAATTGAAATGATAGTCTATATTCGAATCATGAATCACTCAGTGACAAGTAACTTTATATAGCTAAACCCTGAAAAAACGTTCCTGTTGAATTTTCAATAGTCAAACTGAATTGCTTGACAGTTTTTAATTGAACTTTCACATTGGAACCATGAAGTTCGCCGTTCTACTATGAATTTTTGATGGTAATTGGCCCACTCCCATGTTCTACTGTCAAATTTCATGTACACAACTGTAAACTTGGTGGACTAATAACCTGACCATGAATTATTTACCTTTTTGTACCATTAATTTCGGTGGTACTTTGGGCCACTTCATGGTTCTAACTGTCAAATTTCAAAGTAAAAGTAAGTTTTTTTTCCGGTATCACAGCCTTTCCCTCTTTTATCTTGATGCTGTTGTATGCGTTTGCTCACTAAATTAAGATAATAAAGATGAATACCTTACTCAAAATTCACTGTTTTAAAGAACTTTACTGCAAGTACAAAATATAAATAAAAATCCAATATCCTTTCCTGCCAAAATGTCTGGAAAACTGATGTTGTACAAATTAGGAGCAATAAAAATCAATATTTCCAGCCATAAAACGTGAGTGCTTTCAAACAGTGGTGGACTGTGGCAAACTTCTTTTCTGTGAACAGTTAAATTAGGATGATTTTGTGTAGACCTTCCATTTCAATGGTAACCCTTCATCCAGCCCCTCGTATGGTCGCTGAGAACTACTTCCTGAAACTGTTTGTGTTTGCAAATGTTCGCAGAGAACTCAAGGCAAACAGCAAACTGTTTGCAAATGTTTTACTGCATTCCTTTAAATTGAACGCACTTAGGTCCTCGATGTCAAGACAGCGATGCAATGTTTAAAATTGTAAACATTATTTGTAAATGTACAGGTTTGTTGTGAATAAGTTATTTGCTGTTTCCAATCCAACTCCAGTATTGATTCAAGAGAACATGCATTTCAAAAGAGAAACTGTTACAGCCCTGAGTGAGCTGACGTGTTTGCTCTTTAGATGCTCCAATGTGGAGTGTGTGCTTCTATGCCAACTAAGGTTGGATTTACAACTAGTACAAACGTGTTAAATGTGAAATGCTCCCACATGTTTGAGGATTTGTACCTGCCAGCTCCCCCACGCAGTGGACTTTGTACCTGTTCCGTCCCCCGCGGCTGACATCTCACGTCGACTTTTCCTCCCACCCTTCAAGTCCTATGTGGACTCTCTACCCCCTCCAGCCATCATCTGACATGGCTGACTTTATATCTGCTAGTCCCACACAGTTGACTTTAAACCTTCCCCAGTTCCACACGGTTGACTCAGGATAGTTCTACATTGCTTGCTTTGATCCCCCTTATTTCATACAGTTGACTTCATATCTTCATCTATTTTGCCTGTTCCATAGCCACCTATTGCTAGGAATCCAGGAGAATGTAATATGCCTCACAAATATGCCTTGCTGATTTAATAGGAGGGAAGCTGTTCCTCTCTCCCCTAGTCTTTCTTGGTTTGAAATAAGACTTCATGTTTAATCTTATACATCTTAACTTTAGATGGGTCACTACCGGGAAACATAATAGAAAAAAAGAATCAGCACAGGGTTCTGGGGGGCTGTGTTGCTGGTATAGCCCGGAAAATACGGTAATGTTGCATGACATACTCATTTAATCTTCTTTGTAATGTGTATTCCCGAAAATCCTTTTGTGTTTTTATGTTTTGATTCATTTCTGTTCACTTGGGTATATTTTGGAATGGTGATACACTACAGGCTCAGTGATTTGTGAGAGCGATGGAAGTTATTAAGCGAAATGTAAAAAAATTAAAAGTATTTAGTCAGCCACTGATTATGCAAGTTCTCTTACTTAGAAAGATGAGAGGTCTGTAATTTTCATCATAGGTACACTTCAACTATGAGAGACAAAATGAGGAAAAAAATCTAGGAAATCACATTGTAGGATTTTTAAAGAATTGAATTGTAAATCATGGTGGAAAATAAGTATTTGGTCACCCACAAACCTGTAACTTCTTTAAGAAGCTCTTCTGTCCTCCACTCATTACCTGTATTAATGGCACCTGTTTGACCTCGTTATCTGTATAAAAGACACCTGTCACAACCTCAACAGTCAGACTCCAACAGTAATGGCCAGACCAAAGACCCCCAAACAATCCTGCTCTAGAGGAGAATCTGCATGGAGCATGGGCCCAAAGCCACTACAGTGTGTGCTAACCTGGTGACGACTGTACAGTAAAAGCTTGACCTCTGTCATTGCAACAAAGGTTATGTTACAAAGTATTGAGTTGAAGTTTTTTATTGACCCAAAAATTATTTTAAACCATACTTTACTATTAAACTCTTAAATCCGACAATGTGACTTTTTTCCCTCATTGTGTCTCTCATAGAGTTGAAAGTGTACCTATGAGAAAATTACAGAACTCTCATCTTTCTACTAAGTAGGAGAACTTGCACAATCAGTGGCTGACTAAATACTTTTTTGCCCCACTGTATATTCTCCATTGATGAACAATAGTAATAGATTTGCTCTTGACTTGTTCATGTCTTGGAATTTATGACGAGTAATGTTTTGTTATGTCCAATTAAACTGTGTGGTAAACTGAAATGTGTAGTTTTGAGCCCTGAACTGCAAGTATTCAAGCCTTTAAATACACCGTGCCTAGCAGGCATGAAATGACCTTTTTCAGCTTGGCATCTCGCTATGATGTGACTTATAATAGTAAGGATGTAAAATATTTTAATTGTGTGATATGATTACAGTACTGCTGTAGAGAGCCGTTGTGCTGTTAAAGAGGTACAGTACATGCTTCTATTAAAATCCTTCTTTGGAAGCAACTCAGTGTCTTTGCTTCGAATCTTGTTTCGCTTTACAGATTTTGAGTACTAACCCTATTTCTTGAGAGCAAATGTTTAGAAATATTGTTAGTGATGTCAAGCGGAGTTTTAATGCTGTATATATAGCAAAATAGGACAAGACAAAGTACGAAGTCTTTGCTGTTGTAAAGAACTTATGAATTTAGTGATTATGGACTACACTACGTTCTGTTGTTGCCCTGTTTGCTTTGTGTTGGTTTGTAGTATTTGTAATATTCAATTCTTCATTATTGTTTTACATTCTTACATTTTTCTACTTTAATTTGTATTGCAGTATTGTTTTAGTTACAGCCTTGTGTTGGACATTGAGAGATAAAAAGAAGTATTGTTTTTAAAGCACTGATGTTGAATTTGTCCAGATGTAAAAATAATTTGTCCAGATGTAACCGGTAGTCAGAATCAGTGATATTTCTGAAGCGATTGTCATCCAAAACTTATTCCAGATTACTTTCACTCACTCCAGTTCATTTACCACACTAAATATCAGACAGTAGGGCTGAGTGTTGTGTAAAAAATGTTGATACCAGTACTGATCTGGTATTCTTAAATCTGATACAGATATTAAAACGGTACTATTTTCTAGAGATGCACCCATCGCTCGGCTGATGACCGGAGGTGGTCGATTTTCAGCGTGATCGGCTGATCAGTCTTGTATAATCGGTTCTGTGCTGGTCACATTTAGCATACACTTGTGCACTTGTGATGCTGACAGCGAGACAAGCACAGCCACACATATGAACAGCATGGTGCTTCGACTAACGTTAATTCAGAATTTAGTTCATGTGTATAAGTAGCTTTAAACTTAAACAGTCAATGCTTTTTTTTTTTTTTTTTTTTTTTTTAGTGCTTTACATAAGTGATAAGGCCGTGCTAAAACATTTTGACAGATTTATGAGCGCCATGTACCATCTACAATCGGTTCTAGGTCAGAAAGCACAACCAAAATTAATTCATACATTAGACGCACCGCATTTTAAGCCGCACTGTCGATTTTTGAGAAAGTTAAAGGATTTTAAGTGTGCCTTATGGTAAATACGGTACATGTGTGACCTGATCAGGGAGTTGCAATTCTGCGTTTTTTCTTGAATTTGTACCCTTGCTCTAACTGGTAAAAGGCTGTAACAAAGTACAATTTGAGCAAATTTGCAGTGATTGATATTTTGTGCCATCGCCACAAAGCCAAAGCTAGTGAGAGCACAGAGCCCGGTACAAACCAACATCTCCTGCTTTCTTTCTTTAGCAGTTGTTTCTGTATGCTGTCATTTATAATTCTTAGATAGGAAATTGGGCGAAATTGGAATCAGCGAGTCATATATTAAAAACAATTGGCATCGTTTAAGAAATTTGCAGTCGGTGCATCTCTGCTGTGTTTTAGTATCTTCTAGTTCTGGTGACAAACAAGATGTGAACGATGAATATGTTTTCTTTAACAACAGAAGTAGCCATACAGCTATTCACAGTTCTTGTTACTGCAAGGGAATGTACAGTGAAGTGATGTTTCGCCAAGCCTCTAGAACATGTCTGCATTAATTGTGTGTAAACCGTAACAGGCGTTCTGTGATGATGATGATGATGATGATGATTCCTTTTTTCCAGTTCAGTGCTCGAGTTCTTAGGAACTATAAGCAAATTTGGCAACACAAATGTAAGTGCTGTTTTCAAAGTGAATTGACATGTTTGTCATCCTGACAAACATCCTTCTGAAAAAAGTAACAAAGCAGCCTCCTGAACTCTTAACTACTTTTGACATACTGTGTGGCGCCCGTGACAGTGGTGCTGAATTTAAGCAGCTAGAAACTGCTTTTAGATGTTTTTTGAGAAGAATTCAGATGTTGTTTTTGGCAGCCACTACTTTAAGGCATTTATTGCACTGGAAACTGATGTCATTTCCATTAAAGCACCAAGTATTTTGAGATTCAGTAGTATTGAGGCACCTAGAGAGTTACTGTTCTTCATAGAGACAGCACGTCTTGGCTTATAACTTTATTCTATATCAGATTTTATTAATAGCAGACTTTAGGCAGTGCAAAAAGTATGGAACCTTATGATTCTTTTACATAGTGGCATATCATGGGGACTGGATAAAGAATGGCTCATAAAGGGACAGGTGCGTTTAGCTGGGTGGGTTTTTTGTGTTCTTATTATTGTCTTTATATAAAACCTTTCAAGTGGCTTAATTCATTGCAGACAATATGAACCCAAGATATTTTCATCTTTATTTCTGGTCATCTTCACTTTGTTTTTAATCAACATCCATTTCTGCTCGTCATGCCTGTAACACGTTCCAAAATAAGTTGGGATGGGGGTGGTAACTCGGGCCAGTAATGAGGTATAAAACCTGAACAATGATGTGATTTCAAAACAGGAATTTGTAAGTGTAAAATGAAAGGGTACAAGCCCAAACTGAACACCTGTGATCTCTGAGATGGCACTGCATCAAGAACTGTCATTCATCACTAGGTAAAATAACAAACATTGCCCCAGGGATTACATTCACAAAATGCCACTTAAAACGTTGTTATGCGACAAAAGCCTTGTGTTAACCATGTGCAGAAGTGGTGTCGACTTCTGGGTTTCATCTGGGATGGACATCACACAGCAGAAATGTGTATTGAGGTCATAGGAATCAGTATTCCAGATCTTTCTCGGAAGAAACAGATGCCGTGTGCCCTGGACCATGAAAGATGGAAAGGACCATCTAGACTATTATCAGCAACCAGTCCAAAAGCCTGGCTCAGTCATGGTATAAGGTTGTGTCAGTGCATTTGGGAAGGGTAATTTACACTTCTGTGATGCACTAATGCAGAAAAGTACATTGAGATTTTACAGCAACGTAAGCTGCCTTCTACGACATGTATGTAAATCCCTTCCAATCTTTCTTTGAGGAACATTTGATTTGCATTTGTTAATAAACTGGAGATCCTCTGCTGCTCAAAGACTATGCCTTCGTGAATACTGCTTTTGTACCAAATCATAATTAAAGTCTCTTGATGTCATCACCTGTTTGAAATCACACCATTATTTAGTTTTGTAACTCCTAACTAGTCCTGTCCCAACTTTTTTTTTAATGTGTTCCAGACATGAAAAGCAAGAATGGAAGTTTATTTACTTACAAATGAAACGAAGTTGACAAGAAAAAAAACATGAAATATCTAGGGTTCAAACTGTCTTTTTAATAATTTTTTTATTTGAGTTTTACATTCCATCCCAACCTTTCTGATTTGTTGTTGTAAGAAATATTTTTATGCTCTTATGTTTTTAACTTTCTCTCTGTATACTGTATCTATTTATTATACCCATGTGCAATATCAACAGCAATCAGAATCCAGGCTGAACTTTTAAGTTCTTTTAAAAGGAAGCTTTTATTAAACTAATATCTATTAGTATGACACTGTTTATTTGCAACATTGTTGTGAGCAAAGACGTGATTGAAACATGCGGGTGTTTGCTTCATACATTTGTGTGTGAGAGGGTGAGAAACTGTTTGTGTTTGTTCCGTTGGGTGAGGCTGGAACTTGACACTGCAACACTTGTCTGCTTAGCCAATAAACACCAATTATTTACAACTAAGCGAACTCAGAAGTACGGAATGGCTATAGAGCATATTGAAAAGGTTTTTAGGATCACGCGGCTTATTTACAGCTTATGCATACGAGTAAAAAAAAATAAAATTAACCCATAGAGAACCTGTGTTTTTGATTTGTGATGGCCTGAAATATGTGAAATGACTGGTTTTTATGTGCAACTTGTACCATGACTGATTTCAGCGTCTGTGTTTGTGCAGCTCTATTGAAATGGCTCTGTTCTTAAAATGCAATGCAGTGATGTATTTTGAGGTGCGCTGTGAGAAGGGTGAAGGCTTTTTTAGGCTGTCTTTGCGCTGTTCATAGAAATAGCCATTGGGAAGGTCATTAACTTGCTGCTTACTCTGACTTTAGCTTTTATCTTTAACAGCTATACCATAAAACAGCAATAATACACATTGTACGAAAATTGTAACACTGAAATTTTTGATGAGATGTGATAAGTGGAACAGAAAAAATGTACACAGAAGCTAAGATGAGGACTACCATGAGGGAAAATGTATGGATTTCTGTATGGGCTTAGCACATAAATTAATTGATTAAAACTAGTAAGAGTCAATGTGCTAATGTGAAATTATAGATTTTACAGTGGGGCAAGAAAAGTATTTGGTCAGCCACTGATTGTGCAAGTTCTCCTACTTAGAAAGATGAGAGAGGTCTGTCATTTTCATCATAGGTACACTTCAACTATGAGAGACAAAATGAGAAAAAGAAATCAAGGAAATCACATCGTAGGATTTTTTAAGAATTTAATTGTAAATAGGAGAACTTGCACAATCATTTTTTGACTAAATACTTTTTTTGCCTGTGTGTGAATGAAAACTTGGCAGCTTAATGGGGTAGAATTTAATTGCTGGCAAGACATTTGTCAATTATATTGGCTTTTTGAGGTAAAGTGCATGGAGGGAAATCTGTCCTGCCATCACAGGTGGTGAGAGATGAGTTTGGTGAGATAGTGAGGGGCCAGATAACGAGGTTAGACTGTACATTTGTAATGACTTTATAACAATAAAAGAAA
>JAJAGP010003624.1:12686-58409 GCA_025084515.1 Ancistrus triradiatus
ATGTCAGGACATCTGTCCATGAACTGAATCTCAAGAGAAGGTGGGTCATGCAGCAAGACAACGCCCCTAAGCACACAAGTCGTTCTACCAAAGAATGGTTAAAGAAGAATAGAGGTAATGTTTTGGAATGGCCAAGTCAAAGTTCTGACCTTAATCCAATCAAAATGTTGTGGAAGGACCTGAAGTGAGCAGGTAATGTGAGGAAACCCACCAACATCTCAGAGCTGAAGCTGTTCTGTATGGAGGAATGGGCTAAAATTCCTCCAAGCTGGTGTGCAGGACTGATCAACAGTTACAGGAAATGTTTAGTTACAGTTATTGCTCCACAGGGGGGTCACACCAGATACTGAAAGCAAAAGTTCACATACTGTTGCCACTCACTAATATGTAATATTGGATCATTTTCCTCCAGAAATAAATGACCAAGTATAATATTTTTGTCTCATTTGTTTAACTGGGTTCTCTTTATCTACTTTCAGGACTTGTGAGGAAGTCTGATGATGTTTTAGGTCATATTTATGCAGACAAATACAGTAGAAAATTCTAAAGGGTTCACAGACTTTCAACCACCACTATAAATATGCACAGTACATGTTTTTAGTTTTCATTAAATAATGATATGTTCTATCAGTCAGTTGCAGTTCGTAGTGAATGCAACCCACTAGAATCTACTCGTCTTGTAGGAATGTTGTTACTGGCTGGATGCAGGAGTTTTATCACTGAGGAGATGAGTAATAATTCAAGTCACAGGCATCTCTGATAAACTAATGCAATCCGAATAGGGCCTTAGAGTGTGTACACGGCATGTTGAAGCTTGACTTCTCCAGCATACCCCTGATGCGTTGTAATATGAAATTAAAATGTGTAGCAAAAAATCACTTTGGATTTATTGACGTTTGGTAGTCACAAGATAATGGATGTAATGTACATGCTGTTTCTAGTAAAAGTACCTAATGAAATTAATACTTTACATTAAAAGGTACTATTCTTGTAATTGCTGTTTTGAGTTCTTATCATGATGCCTTGGCAGTCCTCCAGAAAAGTCGCTGCGATGTACAAGATAAGACATGATAAATAAAATACTGTTATTGAATTACTAAAAAATAATAAATGCATGCTATTGGAGCTTATGTTGTCCAGTCGTATGGTTGTATAGTGCTTTTTACTGCTTCTTTGGGGTCAAATAGAAGCAATTAATTGTGATTAACACTGCAATACCTGTGGGATTCATCACAATTGCTCTAAATATTATGATCACTGACTGCACTAATTTATTCGTTTTCATAGTGTATTAATTATTGAGGAACAATTAGAAGGCATTTCTAAAACGTGTATATCTGTATAAGGCCAACCTCTAATAAAACTAAAAAAAATGAAAGTATTCCATAGAATTATCAAAACAGTTTACTTGCTTTAATCTCTTTAGGTTTTCAGGCCTGACATTTTGGTTGGTTTCTGAAACGTGAAACCGTGACAAACCCCAGTGATTGGCTTCTGTAGATCCCCATGTATGGTGTGAGTGTTGTTTGGAATCTCTACCCTTCACACTTGTACTGTGGCTGGGATGACAGCTGGAAGGTCCTGGGTTCGATCCTGGGTTGAGCGATTTGGTTGTTTTCTGTATGGAGTTTGCATGTTCTTCCCATGTCCATGTGGGTTTACTTCGAAGTGCCCTGGTTTCCTCCCATAGTCCAAAGACGTGCATTAGGGTACGTGGTTATGCTAAACTGGCCCCGATCTGAGTGTGTATATATGAGACTATCTTCAATATAACCTTGATTGTTGATCTAACTTTGTGTCTGTTGTTGAAGGGCCATAGATGCTGAAGCTGTTAAATAAACATTTTGGCCACCAGTCCTTAGAAAACAATAATTAGTGGCTTGCTGCACATTTACAAGAGACAAACCTTGAATGGTTTCAGTGACTTGTCCCTCTCTAGTGTGAAAACATGGAGTTACTGTTTGGTTTGTGAATTGGTGCTGAGGAAAAGATACAAAATGGAATCTAGCACTCCTAGAATGTCATGGGAAATCTTGTTTGAAAAGTTATTCACTTTGCAAAGGTTGATGTGTGAATGGTGGCCGTTTCAGGTTTCATGTCATTAAAAAAAAAATCTCTGTAGGAGTATGTTTGCATGTGGTTGTCTAGAGGAAGCTCGTGAAATCTGAGCTGCTGTTCATAATCTCTGGTGATATTGCCAACATGTTGAAGGTGCTGTGGCTGTTCAGTATCACAACCTACCACATACCAGCAAGTTCTGTACTTGTACTTCTAGTTTTTTGGAGGATGCTTCTGTACAAGATACCTGATTGCTATACTTGTGCATAACTTTATGTCTGCTCCTTAAAGCAGAAAAGATTATATATCAGCCTTTATTCATGGCCATAGAAATGTGTTGGGTATAATAATTTAATTTTGTGTTCATTTATTGTTATTGGCAGAGTTCAGTGTGGTTCCCTATGTTCAAGCTTATGGTGGTTAGGGGTGGGGGAAATTTGTTTATTTTGATGCATTGCGATGTGGACGGTTCTGGATCAATTTAAAAATCTGTTTGCAATGTATCACGTCTGTATTAATTCATAGAGAACAAGGGCTTTCTCGCTATATTGTGGAGTTTGGAGCCAAGATGCAGTGTTCCGTCTCGTTGATAATTCATGCTAACCATACGCTAGAAGACCCTGACTCGGAAGATACTTCTAATAGACTAAAGTCTGACATTCTCTTACATGTAAACACAGGTCAGTGAGTTTTTAGTCACAGACTATTGATTGCAAGACAACTAGATATGTTTTGAGATTACTTTAAACCTTATTAAAACACACCTAAAATAATCAATCAGTTAATATAAAACAGCTTAGTCAACCACACAGGCTGTAAAATGCACAAGTGGCTTCTTTGAGTACTGTAATGGTGTCTTAAGATCAAATAATACATACCACATTTTATAATTTTATATACAATGTTACATTTCAAGTTACAGTTATATCAGTGCTTGAATTTTACATTTTTTTTTTTTTATAATTTCTCGTTTGGAAAGCAGCAATTTGCATAGAACTCTGACAGATATATAAAAGAGTAATTACCCCAAAAGCATCTAGAAATAAATGTACCACAATAAAATGTAGTGTTTCCATTATTTGGCCAGATACCTGTAGGTCTACACCTACTGAACTGTAAGAATTAGCTTTACATGTGCCATTTAGATACACATGTAATTTCCTATTTGGTGCTGGAGAGAGCTATCGGTCATGTTACTGTTTTGGTGAGACAACTTGAGAATGAATGATAATGTTAAACACTGGAAATTTTTATTGGAAAGTCCAAGAACGAGAAGACTGATTTAAGACGCTGTCCTGACCACACAATTCAACCAAACCACCAAGATGACTCAAGAGCGCGACCCCAACTCTAGAAAGTAGGGGCTTCAACACGAATCGATAAAATCGATAGATATCGATTATTAAGTGGTGCGGACGGGGGGTGTCGAATTTCAATTCTCGATTCTTGGTCGCGGATTATGTGTCCCCCCGGCCTTATCATATCCGGGGGGGTCCTCGGGGTTTACGTGGTATTGGTGCGGTGGAAAAAAACGCAGAGTCGTTGAATAGTGAGGCGGAGCCACCAACGCAGAATTCGTGTTCAAAAATAAAGTTGTGTTTAAGGGGCTAATGTCCACAATCGGTACACGGGATTTCTAAAACGGTGGTGGTGTTTTTCCAGGAGTGTCGGGGTGGGTCATGAAAGCGTAGCATCCGTGCGCCCACTACAAGCACGGTGTTTAAGAGTAATAAGGGGGGGGGGTAAGACAAAAACTTGGGTGGGGGGGTGTCCACATGAAACGCAAAAACGCACAACAATCGCTTCAAAGAGCAACGCCAAAACCATCAGTCCTCTATCCGGCGAGGTCACGCACTCAGCGACAACAGCGATGTCCTAATGCCTACGAACGAACAGTTTCTCCGCCATTCTTCTTCAACAACCAGTTCGGTTTGAAGCTGTCCCACAGGACCGAATACCCGTATGACGCAGTGGAGTGGTCGCGGCTAGGAGTGGATTGTGTGGGGGGCCTGGGGTGTGTGGGGGGGGTGGTTCTCTTCCGATAGCGTTGGTGCTAGTTCTGGGTGGAGGTTGTGCTAGCGGGGGGGGGGGTGGGGCTTGCTTCGTTGGGTGTTGATGGGATTGTAGGTATACAGCCGTGAGGCTACAGTCTGACGGCCTGGTTGCTGTCATTGGTGTGAAGGTGTGTAAGGGTATGGGGTAGGGAGTTGTGGTAAAAAATTCGTTCTCAGGGGGTTTAACTGGGGGGCTGGCGTTCTATATAGGCTAAAACTCGCCGCGTGAGGGTGGTGCAGGTGGACAGAAATCGTGGCGGCTCAGTAAACAAGGGTAGCGTAGAACGGCACAGCAGCATACGTACAGGAGGGAGCAAGAACTGCGGGTACTCCGTTGTTCTCCCCGGGGCCAGTTCGGCTCGCGGGAGCACGGTAAAAAAGGTCTGAAATGTCGGTCACCGCTGGTGGTAGGTTTGTTGGCAGAAAGTCGTTTCATTGAACCTAACGTGGGGGGGGCCTGGTGTTTTGTTGGGATACCGAAAAGGGGGAGGGTCAACCATAGCAAAAAGGCTACGTTTGATTAAAAAACCGGGCGTGTTGCTGTGGTCAGGTCTTGGTAGAAAAGAGACCAGGCGTTTAACCGGGACATGTTAACGTGAGAACCTTTGGTGTGATGGGCAAGCAAATTGGTCCGACAGAAAGGGTGTGATGAGTGGGGATGAGTGTTTGCTCGAGAGACGATTGTTTTTCGGGAGTAGTTAGGTGTTATGTTGAGCTTTGATTAATGGGATTGTAATTTATGTAATTAGCTTTCTTGTAAGGGGGCTACTTATTTGCTCTTTATTTAATGTTATAGGTGTTGCTGAAGGATAGCGAAAGACCGGGAAAATTGGGTGATTTTAGTTTGATTTTTTAAAAATGCGATTAATCGAAAAAATAATCGGCCGATTAATCGATTATTAAAATAATCGTTAGTTGCAGCCCTACTAGCAAGACTCTCATGATTTTGTTCCGACACTGGAAATTTCTCTGCGACACTGAAATTGGTTGAAATCATTTGGTGTAAGGCCAGCATTACTGACACAGCGATCCCCACAATCTACAACGAGACGAAAACCAAAGTCACAGAGTTTTTACTGTATAGATGCATGAAGATGTAATGATAATTGTTTTATAATTGCGTCGGAGCTCTTAAATCGTAATCGAATCGTGAGGTGCCTAGGGATTCTTAATGGTAATGCAGAATGCATTATAGGTCACACAATGTACACACCATTAAAAGCTGTTTAATTAACTGCCTTACCTTAGTTTGATTTTATTACATAAATTGCAGTGTATCACTGGAACATTTATGTCAGAGATGATACTGTACCAATAATAATGTAGTGTGTTTATTGCACACAGCAACAGACTGTCAAGTCTGCTACACACAACGAGTGACATGAAAATGTGAAATATTAGGATGCGATTTTTAAACACCATCCACAGCTGATCGGAGGCTCATTCATGTATGGGTGGGCAATATGACGGTATTTTATTGTATTGTGATACATTTTAAAGAATCTGTCGCTACTGATGCATTTTGTCGGTGATTACACATTGTGAAATATCTTTAATTATCATGTTATAATATTTTTACCATCTCGTCCAACCCTACATTCATGTATCTAAGTCCAGCTTTTAACCCTATGAAGCTGCTGATGCTGTATAACACTGCCTTTTACATTTCTGACTGATAATATTAACATTAATTGGTGCGACTTCCAAATTTATAAGCACCAGTCAAGTAATGGAAATTATAACAGGACCTTGCTCAAAATTTTTTTCTGTTAGTTTCTTAGTAACAGCCTGCCTTTTAGAAATCCATTTTATTTGTTGAATGTAAAGCAACATGCTTTTTAATAAATGAAAACTTGAGAGATTGTTTGCTGTGTTTATAAAACTATCAGTGCATCAAACGTTGCAAGATGGTAAATACCTTTCCGTCACCCCAACCTGTGACTCTGACTTAGACCCAAATACTGGGTTGCTGTCTTGTACCTCTAATGCGTATACATGGAAACACACACGAGGTTTTCTGAACTGAGTTTCTTTTCCATTTTCAGCGGATGCATCCCAGAGGCTCAATCTCTTCTACCTGGCTAATGATGTCATTCAGAACTGCAAGAGGAAGAATGCTATTGTGTACCGCACCACCTTCACCGATGTTCTTCCAGAAGCTGTTAGACTGATCAAGTGAGACAAGCTTCCTTCATCCCTGAAATAGGAAAATTTTAATACTACCTTTACAATGTCATGACTTTGCTGTATTTCTATGTATCGCTATAATTTGTGCTCCAATAGTAATAGGCTTCCTCTGAGAGCGTCTTTATTCTCTTAAATATACATGCATTTGATTGAATATTTCTTAAAGGAAATGATGCTTCTCTTTGCAGCTCTGTGAAAGACCCCAAGGTGCGCAAGTCTGTAGACAGGATCCTGGGCATCTGGGAGGAGAGAAGTGTTTATTCAGATGAGCTTATTAGCCAGCTTCGGAGTAGCCTGTCCCAGAAAGAGGAACCACCAGGTTAGGTTTTTTTGGGTTTTTTTTCGCAAGTAGACTGCTAGTCACTTTCTTGCCAGCTCTGCTACTTTACAAATAATCTATATCACTATATATAGTACTGTGGTGGTTTTCTGGACATAATACCTACTTACTTAATAATAAATAACTCAAACTGACGTTTTGGTGGAAAAGCAGACAGCAACTTTATTGCATAAACTCAAAACTTGTGAAAATGTCAACAACCATCAGTTTTCCGGGCTCTTGTATACCTTTGTTTAAGTCCTGTCTAGACACTGTCTCGATTGTTTTCCAAATTTTATAAAATATCCTCCCTTTGTAGGTCTTTGATACCACTGTTATCTCTGACTTCAGGCTGCTTCCCCCGGAAATGGCCCAATTCTTTCTTCTGTCCAAGTTTAATCATAAGCATCAGCTTGCAATCTTTTTTATGTATAATTCCTTAACTATGTACTGTGTATGTATCTTTTAATAGATTATTTAAATAGTCACACATGGACCGGCTTTTTTCTTATTTTTATACAGTTGGTGCTTACTTTTTAGAATTTTTCCTCTATTTCTCTGCATAAATATGACCTAAAAATCAGATTTTCACACAAGATTAAAGAGAACCCAGTTTAAAACAAATGAGACCAAATATTATACTTGGTCATTGTATTTATTGAGGAAATTGATCCAATATTACATATTATTGAGTGGGCAAAAGTATGTGAACCTCTAGATTAGCAGTTATTTGAAAGTGAAATTAGTGTCCGGTGTTTTCAGTCATAGGTGACAGCATGTGTACGTGGGCACCATGTTTTTATTTTAAGAACAGGATCTATCAAAGTCTGGCTCTTCATAACAGAGCGTTTGGTGGAATTGGTTCATGGCAAACGAATAAATGAGATTTTTGGAGGACCGTCAGAAAAAGTTGTTGATGCTCATCAGGCCTGGAAAATGTTACAAAACCATCTCTAAAGAGTTTGGATCCACCAATCCAAAGTCATACAGATTGTGTACAATTGGAGGAATGCCAACAAAGACCATTGTTACCACCAACCCTCCCCAGGAGTGTCCGACCAAGCAAGATCACTCCAAAGCAAGGCCGTGTAATACTTAGTGAAGACACAAAGGACCCCAGGGTAAACTGCGAAGCACTGAAGGCCTCTCTCACATTGCTATGTTATGGTTCATGAAGTCCACCATCAGAAGAATCACTGAACAACAATGGTGTGCATAGGCAAGTGGTGAAAGGAAAGCCACTGCTCCTCCAAAAATACATTGCTGCTCGTCTGCCGTTTGCTAAAGAATCACGTGGACAAGCCAGAAGCTATTGGAAAGAATTGTTTTTGTGGTCGGATGAGACCAAAATAGAACTTTATGGTTTTAAAAGCGTTATGTTTGGAGAAAGGCAAAAACTGCATTCCAGCATAAGACCTATCCATCTGTGAAACATGTGGTGGTATTATTTGGGCCTTTTTTTGCTGCACACCTCAAAACTGCTAATTCTAGAGGTTCACATACTTTTTGCACTCACTATATGTAATATTGGATTCATTTTTCCTCAATAAATACATGTCCAAGTGATAATATTTTGTTCTCATTTGGTTTTAAGTGGGTTCTCTTTATCTGCTTTTAGGACTTGTGTGAAAATCTGATGATGTTTAGGTCATATTTATGCAGAAATATAAAGGAAAGAAATTCTAAAGGGTTCACAAACTTTCAAGCACCACTGTTTGTACGGGCTCCTATAAGCCATTTGTGTGTCTTAAGTTTATTCTGTAAAGAACTAAAGATACACGCACGTAAGTTTTCACTTACCTACACAACTGCTTTAAATGTGATATGACGACAAACATGATTAACTGATTAAAATGTGTTCTGTTTAAACGTTTAGTATACGTCTCTGTAGTTCACTCCATATACAAGGCCATTACACACATTAATACAAATTTAGTCTGGATTATCTCAAATCGTGGTGAGCACTCTTAAGGTCAACAAACACGCTAGAATGCTCAAAACCATAACATCCACGAGCTTTGGCTGAAAACTTGAAGTCTATATGCTCACTAATCAAAGATTCAGAGATTGAATATCATGTTGATTAGACACTAATTAACTAAATTGGACATGAACAAATGAATAACCCGAACTCAAAGACTCATTTAAAGGTGTCAGTCTAAAAATATTATGCTTTAGTAAGACACCTTGCTAAAATCATTGTCTCCCTGTCAACAACGTTATTTATCACTATTAAGGCATAACCTTGCCAGAGAAGTTTTTGCTCAACAAAACAAATTAATCTAAAACTGCTTTTGGCCGGTCATAATCTTATTGTGTTCTATGAACAAGGTCTGTCTGTACAGCCAAGGAGCCGCCTAGTCATAAACAAAGCCATACGCATTGTAATCTACTAAACTGGGCATCTAATAAGTACAATAAGGACTGTTCAATTTTTCTATTAACGTTGCAGTGTAATTCAAACCTCTAGAACAAATTCCTGGGTCACCTTGGGCCCAGGCAATGGGGAAAGGTCTTCCAAATACAACCTCAATGGGTGAAAGTTTGGTTTTCTTTTTTGGAGTCATCCTTAACGAACAGCTTTTCATTAAGCATTTCTAAAGCATTTCTTGATAAGGCCGGACAGTTCTGACGACAACACCCAAGGACATAAGATTCACAAGCTCATGCTTTGTTACTGTAATGTATAGAAGCCTACAGAGAATGTAACACAATGCATAAAAAATAATATTTAATAGAGATATTAATAAAAATCTTTCAGTAGTAAATATAGTCCTTTCTATTCGTTGTTGGACTTTTTAAATTTTTCTCCAATGAATCTGGTGTTTTGAGGGAGATGTGTTTGTAGACTGTATAGTGATAATTTGGTTTACATTTCACACTTGTGACATCAGAGCAATACATTACAATGGGTTTCAATTTGTGGCCGACCGATATGGGATTTTTTTTAATGGCCGATGCCGATATTTAGAGTGCAAGGTGACCACTTGCTCATATATAACAACTTTTTTTGACACTGATAATGCTTTTATTAATAAATGAGACACTAAATCACTGAATATTTATTTAAGCTGCAACTACTCTGTCTCCGCACTTTTTTTTAAAATTTTTTTTAGAAAAGTATTTTTGCACAACAGCAGCATTTATTTCCAAAACATCTTCATGTTTCTGGGGGAAAAAACGACAATGTGCAAATACGTTTTAAAAATGAATGCGCATGGTAGCAGCATCTTTTTCTTTTCAGTCGCAGTTAAGAGCAGCAAGTTGTATTGCTGGACACAAAGTTTTGCTCTTCTCATAAAAGGCCCACCATCACTGAATGTTCTCACAGCATCTCTTTGTTTTTGTCACTCAGCAGTCCCAGTTTGAGCTGCAAGTTGTCATGCAGGAAACAAAGCTCCTCCATTTTCTGCACTATTTTTTAATATCAGCCTTGTGAGTGCAGGCATTGGCTGATGCCCTGTATCTGAAAATGGCATTAATTGGCCTGATTAGTCGGCGGTCCAAGTGGCACATGCACTCACACTCTCACAGGGGCATAAATATACCCACAGGGAGTAACATTAGACATCATGGGGTGCTTTTGATTTAGGTGTTCATGCATCTGCTGCTATAAAATGAGAACTGTGCTTTGCAGTTGAACTTGTTTCGTTGTTTTATTTTTTGGGGAATTAACTTACCGTATTTTTCGGACCATAAGGCGCACCGGATTATAAGACGCAATATCAACGATCGGTTGCTAACGGATCTATTTTCATACATAAAGCGCACCGGGTTATAAGGCGCATTAAATGAAACAAAACTCTTAAGTCAACCTTTATTCAGCTCCTTTACAATAACTCCCAACATTGTTGTCAAGGAGGTTGGGTCCCTTTTTGAGTCTTGGTCCTCCCAAGGTTTCTTCCTATAACACTCAGGGAGTTTTTCCTTGCCACTGTCGCCCTAGGCTTGCTCAATTTGGGATTGGACGTAGTTATTAGGAGATAATCTAAACTTGTAAAGTTGCTTTGAGAAATGCTCCATTGTAAAAAGCGCTATATAAATAGATCTGACTTGACTTGTTCAGTTGTAACACCTATAATACAAAACAATACACTCACTTTTTCAGTTAATTCCTCTACCGCAGATCCATCAAATTCTTCATCTTCAGTGTCTGAGTTTAACAGTTGGGCGATTTCGGCATTAAGCATGCCCGGATCCCTCTCATCATTATCCACGTCAGTCTCGTTGCTGTTACTTAGCTGTTCAGCTGCTCTATTGCCATATTGTGCTGCGTGACTGATAGCGTTGAGTTTGAAATCCGCTTCATAAGAACATCTCTTAACAGGTAACATTTTGAGGCAGCGGGTATAGGAAATGAATGAATGAATGCACACACTTTAATGTTGAAGCACAGATCATATTACTCTGCTAGGCTCCTGACTACGGTGGCCGTAAGCTTAAAATCGGTTCTAGGTCAGAAAGCACAACCAGAATTAATTCATACATTAGGCGCACCGCATTTTAAGGTGCACTGTCGATTTTTGAGAAAATGAAAGGATTTTAAGTGTGTCTTGTGGTCTGAAAAATACGGTACTAAGCACAAAATCCAACCTTAAATTGGGAGTAAAATTATTGGGGGGGGACAATTGAGAAATCATGATTTTCAACAAAACCACAAGTGCCATTCTTATTGACACCCCTGCAGTTAGTACTTTTTACAACCACCCTTTGCCAGTAAATGGCTCTTTGTCTTCTCCTATAATGTGTCGTAAGGTTGGAGAATGCAGAGAATTTGAGACCATTCCTTTTTACAGACTCTCTCCAAATCAACAGGGTCCTCTCTTATGCACTCACCTGTTTAGATCACACAGGTGTTTTAATTATGTTTAATCAGGGGACTATCTGGACATGCCTGAAGCTTATTTTTGTGCACAGTAAACCAGTTTTGTATTGATCTGGATATATGTATTGGATCATTGTCCTGTTCTCAGATCCGGTGATGACCTGTTTTCAGATTCTTGGGAGAGGCAGACAGATAAATAGATTTTACAATTTCCTGGCATTTCATGGAGTTCATGATGACCTGTACTCTGTGCACCACACCCTGCACCATACCTAACATTGGGTATCAGGTTGTTTTTAGTGTAGTCATCCTTCTTTTTATGTCAAACCCACCTTAAGTGTTTGCTGCCAGAATGCCAAAGTGTAATAATGCTGTTATTAATAATAGTGCTGGGGAGGGGCATAGTGTGGTTCCTTTTCAAAGTCCTCAATAGCGTTTAGCAAATTCCACATGCTTATGTTTATGGTTAGATGGACAGGAATGGCTTTTTTCCAAATAATTTGTTGTTAAGTCTTCCAGAATTTGTGACCCCAAGATGCTACTTTTCTTCTGTAACTTTTCAACAGTAATCTTTGGGGATTTCTTCCTCTCTTACCATCCTCATCCTCCTCATCCTGTTTGTGGGGTTCAAATATACTTGGGTTCTTGTCCTGGCAAGTTTGTTTACAGTTTTCTAGTTGGTTGGAAGGTTTAAATGGACTGTTCTAACTGTAGATAAAGGAATTTTAAGGCAAGTACTGTTTTTTGTAGCTGTTCCCATTGACTTTCCCATGTTGAAGAATGAATGCTGGCACATCACATGAGCTGTTTGAAACAGGAAATTATGGATTTTTTGACACACTGATCAATTTACATTACAATATAAATGAAAAATCAATCTGTTACATTTGGTTGCTAAGAATTTCTGAAGATGATAAAATTTCTAACGGGTGTTTTTAGTTTCTTGATGAGGGTTTTATAGAGTTTTTATTTTTAGGGTTTTATTGTATTTTTCTCTTGAGTAAATTTACTCAGATTTTTTTGGTGTGTGTGATTAATTTCACCAAATTGTTTTCTTATAACCCCAGTTATTTTTACTTGTTTTGATGGGGATGGCAGTAATTGTGGAAGGGATTGTATGTGTATGTAGGGTATCACCCTGTATCTAACGGCTATGACTTTAATGTTTGTTTTGAAGCATTAAGCAATAAAAAATGCGTCCCTCAAAAAAGACATTTTACTCAGTAATTGACAAACTAAAGGATTATCCTTGGATCCATGGCTTGTATTCCATCTTCATGCATTTGTTACTTTTTATCATAATCAGTAAACTAATGCAATAAAAATATTATAGCGATGACCAAAAATGGTATCTTTTAATGCAACATATATTCAATTTATTGGCTTTTATTGGAAACCAAATGTATAAAAGTGTTGTCTTGGTGTGCCAGACATGTTGTCTCACACGTTGGGACCAAAGCTGTATAAAGAAGTGTCCCAAATCGATCCCAGTAAGCTATTGGTGCTGTTTATAGTAGATGGAATGTAGGGAAAAGTGATTAGGGGACTGTTTTGTTAACGGCAGCAAAATTAATGCGTTCTTTTTGGCAGCTCTACTATTAAGTCACATTATAACAGGAAGCAGGATTTTTCACAAGGGGGTGAAAAAATCTGAACACACTGGAATTTGCAGGAATTTGAATGAGGAAACCACCACATTGTTGCCAATAAAGTCTAATCTGATAGTAGTAAGAGGTCTTGTAACCATTACACAGAGACTGCCAAGTCCACTAAGCTTGTTGGTTGTTGTTTATCCACTGACTAATGATTGTTGGTTATCATTCAAAACATTTTGGCAAAGTGTCCATCTCGGTTTTATGATGTCCATTGCATGTGTTGTATCACTAAAAGCTGGTAAACATCATGAAGCACTCCATGTTTAGAAAATAATGAATTGTGTTGCACAATGGATTGTTTTACACTTACTAAATAACGTTGTATGCATATTGTATTTCAGCTCCTGCCATCCAAAAGGCAGCACTGAGATCGAAGATAGTTGCAGAATTTGTGGTAAGTGTCTCCTGGATGACTGTATCTAGAGATCAGAATTTTACAAACTACATAGATTCAGGTCTTGATGCATGCTCAATAATCCAGGTAAGAAAATCCCAGAAGTTGAATCTGTTCATCTGGACATAGATTTTGTCGGAGAAACGTTTCGTCTCTCATCTAAGTGACTTCTTCAGTCTCAGCTAGTTGGAAAACTTCCCCAATCTTATATACAGTACATTTGCATAACAATGGGACCGGTGATCAGTTTAATATGCAGATTGACATATCCATTAACGACAATGGCCATGTGTGCCATTCACACAGGATTGGGGAAGGGCTGCGATGGCTTCGTTGTAAGATGGTGAGAGGTGTACTATGAGGCCCCCTCCTCGGTTCAGTTATGGACGTTCCCTTTTTAGAAAAATGGCTTCTTTTACTCCGCGTTCAAACCATCGTTCCCTGTCCTCCCTATCAAGGATCTGCAACGTCTTCATCCTTGAAAGAGTGGCCACTGGCCTGTAGGTGAGTCATGACCTGATGAGGTAGCTTCTTCTATGTTGTACCATCCATTTCGCCAGTGGCTTTTTGGTTTTTCCCCGATGTACAATTCCATCGGTGTTACAAGTTTGATGTCACATCTCTGTCCCCACTGACACAAGCGGCCAAGGATGGGAGAGAAATCTCACATTAAGCGCCTGGCAAATGTGGTTATCAGGCCCCCCCAATGTGGTTTGATTCCCCATCGAACTGGGCCTTTGTCAAAGCCGGTAAGACGCCCAAACAGTGCTTCTCCAGCAGATCGACGAGAGGACAACAACCGCAGTCTAAGCGTAAACCCAGTGGTGATTGTTCCATATGTGGCAGGAATATCGGAACAATGAGACGCATATTTGCCAAAACACCGCGTTCTCATTGCTTTCAAACCCCAAAACAAACGCGTACGGGCCAGAAACTGGTCCACCCCAAGGATCGGGTCCCCCAGCACAAACAGAGTAAGTGTAGTGTACGCTGTTAAATGCTGGGAGGATTGCCAGGAATTGTACAATTCGGGGGGATTTTATGGGGGGTGCGCAAAACAGCCCACTGGCGAAACTGATGGCACAACATAGAAAGAGCTACCTCATCGAGGTCAGGCAGGACTTTGCGGTTTGACACCCACCTACAGGCCATTGGACACTCTTTTCAAGGATGAAGACGTGCAGATCCTTGATAGGGAGGAAATGATGGCAGAGTAAAAGAAGGGTCCATTGGTTTGTAAAAAGGGAACGTCCATTCCCTGAACCGAGGGGGGGCCTCAATATGGGGGGTAAACACTAAACACCTCACCACCATCTTATCTTACACGGAGCCATCGCAGCCTTCCCGCCCCAATCAATGTGTGAATGGCACACGTCGTCCATTGTCGTTACTTGAATAATGTCAATCTTGCATATTAAAATGATCACCATCATTGTTGTGCAACGGTGCTGGTGATACCAGGCGTTATGCAAAGGTGCCTGTAATATAAGATTGGGGATGTTTTCCAACTGCTATGACTGAAAAGAAGTCACTTAGATGAGTGCCCAGGGGGTGTGTGCAGCGTCGGGTGACCGGGGGGTGGAAGGTTTTTTTTGTAGCATCACGTGTTTATGGTGTATTTTGTTGCAGGAAAGGGCGTGGTTGACTGGTATTAAAGGAATAAATTGTGGGAGAATGGGTGGGCCAGCTCGGAGACGGGGTAGTAAGGCAGCGTAATGTAGTACGAGAAACGTTGCTCCAACAAAAATCTATGTCCCAGATGAACAGATTCAACATTCTGGGATACATAGATTCAAGCTTAAAGCCTGTTTTCTTATGGCCTGGTTGAAGTGTCTATTTTGTGTTTGGGACAGCCACTCAGCCCCTTCATTGAGCATCTCGCCACCAATATGCAGGAAACCATGGAGAAATTTGAGTTGCGAGAGAAGCAAGCAGCTAGCTGCTAGAGAGTCAACCGTCTGCAGCACAACGCGCTCGAAGAAACTCAAAGGTTACCTCATGCAGACATACAACATCAAGACAACAGGATGCATGTTTTAATTCAGTGAGAAAACCAAATTAGGGTGAGGCGTATAGTTTGTGGAAATGCCTTTGAACAATAAAGAAGGAAGTAGAACTTATAGTTGGACTATGACGAAAAGCCACATACTTTCTTTTTTCTCTTTTAGATAAGGGCTGGTGGCAAACGATTTTTCCAAAGATTTTGAGGATGGTAGCACAAAACTACAGGATTTTGTGGCCTTTTTCTGAATGCAAGCTGGGAGAAAGGGTGCTACGTGAAATTGTGCACAACAGAAAAGTGGGTGCTGTGGGCGTGGGGTAGGCAGGCAGAACTGGAAGACAAGATGATAAGTGCCAAGGTCATGAAGCCACGCAAAGGGAAAAAAAAAAGCAAACAAAAAGGGTCCCAACCCATAATGGAAAACATGGCGCTCGGGTAGGAATGTTAACAAAACAACCGTACATGTAGTAAGATGGAAGGCCTCGAGAATCAAAACATCTTCTATGAGGATGCAGTACAAAAGAAGTCAGATCGTTACGGAACGTACTGGTCACTTTATTTTTTCTTCTTTGAGATGGTACCGGGAAATTTTGGTGGAAAATCTGCACAATGTTAAGTGAGGCCGTAAGAGAAAGCCGAAAACGAATAGGGTGTAAGGGGCATTGCAAAAAATGGACGATGTGCGTTTGTCGAGTGGAGTATCCGTTCTTCTTGCTGGATTACATCTAATGCAATTGCATTTTTTGGACACCAGAGGGTGCAATTAACACGGGTCACACTCTTACAGGGGCGGTATTCGGGTAGCGATTTCGACTAATTTATTGCAGGTTGCTAGGACTGGAGATCGTGTTTAGTTTCAATTTTGTATACAAGAAAAGTACACTTTACAGCGGAAGCCAACCGTCTGTTCTTGACATTTCATGTTGTTTTCAAAAAGCCATGTCGAGAAGCCGAAAAATGATGAGGACTGGGCAAATTTTTCTCCTAAGGAATAATGTAAATTTGTATTAAATCTGTTCCAGGACTCCCCGGAAAATCAACACTGTGATAAGGCAAGATATGCAATTAATGGAGTTGATAGGGAGCACAGGTGCTCATTTAGCGATGGGGATATGTTTCCTTAGGAAATCCATCAAAAAGCAAAGCCATCAAGATTAATATAGGTATCATGAACCAATGGAGTTTAAAGATAGTCCCTATATTACGGTATCATAGGTGGAGCCGAAATTACACAGATAACATTTAGCTTCAACCACTGACATTGGACCATACAGGTGACCAAAATTAACACAAAGCTGACTTTATAACATAAGGTGTTGAAGTCTTCAGTAATTTAAAATAGTGTAGATGGATTGAAAGTAAAACTTCGTACAAACAACGAGACTGACTCTATTGTGAACACTCAAGAGCGTCTGGCTCAAGATGCAACTGCTCAGCCATGAAAGCCAAGAGAACCTTTTCCTGTTTTCCTTTCAGTTGCTCTTAGTCGCTAAACCTTTTTAGGACCCCGGGGGGACTTATTGGCAATAAGAATATATAATCGGGTGTGTTAGGTGTAAAAATAAAGAAAAATGTGATAAACACAGCGCGAGCTCTTCACGGAGCAAGGGGGGAAGATTGGTGATCTGAAAGCACTGCTACTGAATCGCGATGAATCGGTTTTCGGCTTAAACGAGTTGCGCAGCCTCGACTCTACAAGTGTAAGCCGCGCCCGCCGCCGAGTACTGAGAAAGAACTGAGACAGATTTTTGCTTATGGAATGGGAAAAAGGACTGTCTTTTAGGAAACAGCCTGTCTTTTAATGTAATTGCAACATATTTTCCTGTTGTATTCAAGGGGGGGTGATGTGTGTTGGTGGTTAATAAGGAGGCAGAGAAAATGTGAAGGTGTAAAACAGCGTGAAGGCGCTGTGAGAACACGAGCCGTTTATAAAAGGGTATACACAGTTCTGGTTTTCTTCACGTTAACACAAGCAATAGCTTTTTTAAGCTTATGTAGATGTAGGTGATATAGCTGACTGGGAACTGTATTTACATTTTCCATTAGGCCTATCAGACCTTCGCAAACCTAGAGCCGCACAATGCCGAAAAGCAAACCGGACCCCGAAAAACGACGCCCAAGAAGGCGAAGGAGGAAAGAGAAAGTGATAAAGGGGAAGAAAGGAAGCAGAAACGCGACCTTCCACCGTCGGAGGTGCCCCTCCCTTCACAGGGTGACAAGATTGCGGGAAAGGCCCTGAGATGGAAGAATCTTGGTGCGCATGTCTACTTAGCAATCAACCGGTGCCCAGGACCCAAAAAGTGATGCAAGCGGCGGAGAAAAAGGATAGAAGCGGGAAGCTGGATGCGCTTCAAAGGCGAGTTACCTGGACCTGACGACTCGCCATCCCTTCCCCTTCTGAGGATGCCCCATCCACCTACAGGTTCTACGTCTAAGTCGCCCTTTCATAGCTTATCACACAAAAACTGGTGACCCAGACCCAGAGCTGGATGGAAAGGGAATGGAGGAGGAACTGATTGCTTTAGCTGATGCTCCAAGCCCCGCTCTTCTTCCCTGGGGACAGCGAGAGGACAAACGTTGATGTGGAGGACATGGAGCTCTCCAATATGACTAGGGAGACAGTTGGGAACCTCCATTATAGGTATCTTACCGAATACTGGGCCGGTTATTGATTTGTTTGAAATGGGATCAGTTCCAGTTCATAGTCACCACTGATGCCTATTTCTAGACAGGTGTTGAACAGACAGAAAATTGTTATTTTCTGTTTTGCAACAGTAGAGGAACGGCGCACAGAGGAGCCTGACCTGTCTTGCAAGCCCACAGAGACTCTGATGGGAAGCAACCTTCAAAACAACAATACCACCCAGCGAAACCACCAGAAATGAAAAGTGGACACGCCAACACGACATGACCGAAACACTGCTAGTGCTGGCTAGCACCCGGCAACCAAAGAGGTGGGGACCCGGGTGGCAAAAGCACGACCGCAGAGACAATGTTTACAACCCAACACGACAACGACGGGACCTCAACAACTTCTTCGGCTTCCCTTCACCTAGGCGGGGAGTGGACCTGGGCAAAATCAGCTCCATCATTAGCACGCTCACTAATGGTCATGAAGAGCAATGGTAGTAAAAACCAGTACTTGGCCATAGTACTTAATACGAAAAGTCCCCGAACTATTATGGGGATGCGTTCCTGACAAATTGTGTGTTGAAGTTGAATTATGGTATATAATGTAAGTTTAATTGCGTCAGCCTACCTTCATGTGGCATAAAACACTTACATTAAACCACAGTTAGGCAAAGTAATGAAACATAAACTTATTAGATATAAGGGATTGAGTAATCTCGTTGTAATTTATTGAATAAGAATATTTGTGTGGTGGTGGTATGTGTGTGGTGTGTGTGTGTGTGGTGTGTGTGTTTGTTTGTGTGGTGTATCTATATATAATATATACCACACACCACACAATGGCGGGGCAAACACAGCTAACACACACAAACACACACACACACGCACACCACACACACACACACCCACACACACACACACACACAGTGGGGGCAAAAACAGTTATTAGTCAGCCCACGACTGTGGGCAAGTTTCTCCCTACTTAGAAGGATCAGAGAGGTCGTTAATTTGTTGATGAAAGATACACTTCAACTGTGAGAGACAAAATGAGAAAAAAAATCAGGCTGGAATCACATTGTAGGATTTTTAAAGAATTTAATTGTAAATCATGGTGGAAAGAATAAATAAGTTGTTCACCCACAAACACGCAAGGATTTCCGGCTATCACACACCTGTTAACTTATTTAACAAAAGGGCTCTTCTGTTCTCCACTCGTTACCTGTATTTACGGCACCTGTTTGGACCTCGTTTATCTGTATTTAAAAGACACCTGTACCACAGCCTCAACAGTCAGACTCCACACTCAACCATTGCGTCAAGGACCAAAGAGCTGTCGAAGCGTTACATCAGAAACGAAAATTTGAGACCTGCATAGGTCTGGGAAGAGTACAACCCTACTAATGAGAGTGAAACACGCGGAGATACTCTGCAGGGTACAGGGATGAGACCCAACCGTTACTTGCACCGGCGCCAAAAAGACAAGACCACGGGCACCATGAGGACACACGAGTACTGCAACTCACCCAGACTACACAAGGGAAACACAGACGGGTCGACAGACACATACATGCAACACAAGTGTAAAGTGCAAACACCTGCCAGAGACGTAGTGAAAGTGGGTTAAAAGCGAAAACAAGAAAAGAAAGCAGACAATGTGTGGGGGAGAGAAACAAAAAAAAAACAACAGGTCGCGGGAGAGACAACAAACAGGGTAGAAACACCATGGGAAGACGACAATACACAACCCGGGCGGAGAACGGGTAAATACAAAACGGTGGGTCACAGCCGTCCGAGAGCAGGGAAACAACAAAGCATTACAACCCGTCTACAATAGGGCACGCATGACTGGTGTGAATAAATTCAAAACTGTGGAAGCAACACTGTACTGAAAATGGGAAGACATTACAAGACCCATTTTTAATCTTCCTTCGATCTGGGGAAAATCTTATTCCATGGGGGTCCAAAAGGATCATGAGAACGGTGGAGCAAAAAATCCAGAAACTACACAGGAAGGGCCCTGATAAATGCCTGCAGAGAGTCTGGGACCAAACGTAACAAGGCTAACCCATCAGTAACACCCACTACGCCGACAGGGACTCAGATCCTGCAGTTAACAGGGCGTGCCCCCTGCTTAATGCACAGTTACATGTTCCCCAGCCTGGACCTGAAGTTTGCCAGAGAGCATATGGATGATCTAGAATCAGGAAATGGGAGAATATCAAGTGGCTCAGATGAAATCAAAATAGAAACTTTTTGGTTAAAACTAACTCAACTGGAGGACCAAAGAAGAAATGCTGAGTTGCATTCCCAACGAAACTCAACCTACTGTGAAGCATGGTGGTGGCATGGAAACATCATGCTACGGGTAACCGGGAACAGCAGCGTTGGGGTGTTTTTCCCTGCAAAGGGTACGGACAAGATTTTAAACCCAAAAAACCTTCTTCCCACCATAGAACGATGGAACGTGGCTGGGTCTTCCCGCATAACAATGATCCCAAACACACCACCGCTCGAGCCAATGAAGGAGTGACTCCATAAAAAGCATGTCAAATGGTCCTGGAGTGGCTTAGCTGTAGCCAGTCCTCCCAGACCTCAGCCCCATAGAAAAATGTGTGGAGGGTAGTTGGAAAGTCCGTGTGGCCCCCAAACATACTCACGGCTCTAGATGGATCTGCATGGAGGAATGGGCCCAAAATAACCAGCGACAGTGTGTGCCAACGGCTGGTGAAGACTTCAGGAAACGTTGAACCTCTGTCATTGCCAACAAAGGTTATGTTACAAAGAATTGAGTTGAACCAAATTTATTGACCAAATACTTATTTTCCACCATAATTTACTATTAAATTCCTTAAAAAATCCTACAAAGTGTATTTTCTGATTTGTTTTTCTCTCATTTTGTGGTCCTTGATAGTTGAAGTCTGTCTAAGTAGGAGAACTGCACAATCAAGTGGTTACTAAATACAAATAAATTCTAATCTACTACGACTAAATCTAAGCGCCAATCCCAAGTCAGCAAGCCTAGGGCGACAAGTGCAAGGACTCGGGAGGATCAAGCCGTCAAAAAGAGTCAATCATCTTTGGGGCAGCCTTGATTATAATAGGTAATTTAAAGTTTTATAATTAAATAAATGTATAGGTAATAGCTTACTAAAGAGAAGCTAAATAAATAATAACAGAGAACATATTTGGAAAAACAATTAAATAATAATAATGTAATAATAATAGTGAAAATAGATTTTAAAAAGAATATATCGGAATAGAAATAAGGTAAATGACATGCGCATAAGGTATTTTAGTTAGCTTGCGTACACCGAGTTACTGTAGAAGAGGAACCTTGGTCTCGGCGGGAAAGAATTGGTGGCCACAGCAAGCTCGGACAACCGGAGGAAGGGAGGAGTTACTGCCATCTGTGGTTCTGGGGCTGAGTAGTTAACTGGAAAGTGAATGGAAGAAGGCCTGGTTGAGCCAAAGCGGAGGACATTCTTGGTGGGTGTTTGCTGGAAGTAGTACCACCAGAACCGGATCATGAGCTTTGGAGAGGAGAGAGAATGTAGTTTATTTGTTAGGAGCACACCGGTTAGGAACAGAAACACGACTGAACCACTGTCACCAAGTGTGGCATGAAACTCTGGCAGCACTTATTATAGCATCATAGCTATTAAAGATGAGGACGCAAAGGTAACAGAGCCAAAGGGATCGGCCTTGAGAAGCCAGAAGACCGCACCCAATATCCCAGGTCACCACACAACTCGTTGATTGTGGACCCCTGGCTCTGCCCTTGGTCTAAGGCAAGGATGCGCAACTCAAAAGTAAGCAAAGCCCAGCCCACCAGACACTTGTGGCCAAAGGCTATGGCATTACTACATTTCCCAGCGCTCATCACTCCCATCACGTCACTCCCCACATCACACAATTCAGAATATGGTTTCTGTTGAATGTGTATTATTGGATTTCCATCGTAAAGTCGGAATAAGTTAGACCATCGGCTGTATTTAAGCAAAACGTTGTGTTGTACTGATTTGACCATGTCTTTAAGGTACATCTTGCTTCACTACCACTTTTACTCTCCTAGCTTCTGGAGTAAGCCCAGCGTCCCGCACGCCTGCTACTACCACAAGCACGACACAAGTTTCAACACCGACTACATCTGTGAAGAGCCCCGCTGTTTCGACCTCGCCGTCTGTTCCACCATCCAGTTCGCTGGCCAACATACTCTCCCGGGTGGACATCAACCCCAGCACCCTGCTCAGTGTCCTGTCCAAAACCCAGACACAAGGGGCTGGCCTTCAGGGTAAGAAATGGAGATAAATATTTTCGGAAACACAGTGAACTACACATGGGTGTACTTGGGTTAAGACATTACTCAGTCATTCACTTTCCCTACCTGCTTAGTCCAGTTTGGGCATGTGGGAGGGCTGGGAATGAACCATCAGCAACCAGCCTTAGAAATACCACGTCCATCACAACACACACACACTCTGTCTCTCACAGGAGATAGCTCACTTTGGAGATAGCAGTTCACCTACCGGGCTACCCGGAGGAAACCCATGCAGACATGGGGTTGAAAACAGTCAAAAACTCGCATTTCACACATTCACGTATCACACATTCATGTAGCCAGATAGGACAGACTACTGCACATGTGCACTGAGCGCATGCACAAACCAAGCTTGTTTTGTGTTAGTCATCCTCTAATCCTTCATTTATTTTCATCACATGATACTACAGGATGCTGGTGGCTGGACTTTTTTTGTTGGTGGTCTATTTTCAGTTCAGTTCAGCAGTGACACACAGATGTTTAAAATCTCCAGCAACACTGCTCTGTTTGATCCAGTCGTATCCAACAAAACACATCAGTGTCACTGCAGTGCAGAGAATCATCCACCTTCCAATAATAGTAACTGATCTGTGGTGGTCCTGTGGGGGTCCGGACCTTTAGAGAACAGAGTAAAGGGGACTAACAAAGTATGTAGAGAAACATGTAGACTACAGGCAGTAATTGTAGAACTACAAAATGCTCCTATATGCTAAGTGGATCTAGTAAAATGGACAATGAGTGTAGACTAATCTGTTTAACCTGCCTCTCGATTTCATATTTAGTTTTGTGTACGCGTTATATCCTGATTACTCAACAAAACTGACTCAACCCTGCAAACTGTGTCTCACAAATATGTTCTATGTGAAATGAGAAGCTTGTCCAGTAAGCTCTCTGGCAAAAAAAGTGTCAGTGCCTTAACACATGCACATACAAATGATGAAACGTAACCTTCTCACATGCATTGTCTGAATTGTGCGTTAGAATATAAAATGTTTTGTGCTCAGTTTTAAAGTTGTCTTCTGAATTTGTCTGCTTTTTAAAAATCTGCTGGATGTGCTTATTCCTAACATATAAGAATGTCCATACCCCTTATAGTGCCTGATATCCAATACACATCGTTGGGCCAGAGTTGTTGGGTCTGTGGTAGTCTAGTGGTTAAGGTACTGGACTCTGGACCAGAAGGTCGAGGGTTCAAATCCCACCTCTGCCAAGCTGCCACTGTTGGGCCCTTGAGCAAGGCCCTTAACCCACAATTGCTTGGATTGTAAGATTGTACCAATTGGAAGTTGCTCTGGATAAGGGCGTCTGCTAAATGCTGTAAATATAAATGCTTTAATATCTGACTAGTTCGTTCTCGGTAAGCCTGGCTCACTGCAAACATGTCGACTCCAACTTTCCGTACCCCGTTTAAATTTTTTTCCCCATCTCTTCCTCAGGACTGTCTTCCTTCATAAACAATCAAACTGGAACAACCTCAACTCCTTCAGGCTCAGACCCATCCCCAGACCCTTCTTTTACAACGTATGCCCATCCCTCTCCCAAGACCACTCCGGTGCCATTTGATCCTCTGCTTGCTGGAGACTCCACTCCTCAAGGGAATGTGCCCGTCCAGTCTTCTCAGTCTCCCAGCATTCTTCCAATCCGGGATCAACAAGAAGTGGAGAAAGAGAAGGAGCCTATCACCTCTGTCGGCTCTACGCTGGATACCAAAATTGATAATTTCCTCCAAGGGAATCCAGGCTTGAGAGGCTTTAATTTGGGTTTCCCATCTGTTCTGTCATGGTCCAAGGGTGTTAATAGTCCCTCGGCATCCACAGAAAACCTGGGTGGGACTCCTGTGAGGGATGAGTCCGGCGCTACACCGACTCAAGATGAGGTTATGGATGATCCTGTAGTGCAGCCCTTCTTGCATCAAGGAGGACCTGTGCATACATCGACGACTGCCGTTTTGGCCGACAGTTCTGCAACCCCAGCCGTGCCCTCTTATGCTAATCCTTCTTGGCACGAACAGAACAGGCATGGTTCACAGTATGGACCTGGGTCACAAAGTGGAGGAGAGGGCTACCAAAAGTCTGTGCCACCTCTTGCAGAAATGGGACATCGCCAGCATGTTGAAAAGCTGTTGCCATCGCTGGCAAGCAACAAACAACTGTCAACTGAAACCACTGACACTATGACGCCAATTGCCCAGGCACCATACTCCACTGGTAAAGGAGTAGACACCGCTCCCCTGGGGAATGATGGCTGGTATGGTGATGCCTATGGAGATGGTCAAGAGCGACATGCGAGTGTCAGGTCCGAAGCGTATAGAGGAAACCAGCATCGTTCCCAAGACCCTAGATGTGAGCTTAACCCACCTAATTTTTTTAACTCTGCGTTACCACCCCCTCCACCCATCCCTCAGCTCCCACCTCCTCCTCGGGATTTTCTCCCTTCAGTGGCAGGTGGTATCAAAGATCCCGTTGAGCTGCCAGATGCTGCTGACAAGCTGCGGCCCGGTGATGTTCCCGCATACGGCCCAGGAAATGGTGCAAATTATGATTATGATGAACGTCTCTCCAGTCAGAATCGGGCCAAGGACAGTTTCCCTCCCCATCTGAATGTGTCTGGGCCTCAGCGTGGGGGTGGCGCACCTCGACCTGCCCTCCCGGCCCCTCAGAATGGTCCTATGAATTATCACCCTCGACCCAGAGTCCCTGTACTCCATCAGCGGCACCCTGGTATGCCTCCCTCCCACCCAGGTCCTCCTTCAGCTGGAAGAGGGTTTGCTGAACCTCCTAGGGCTAGATTATTCTCTGAGCCTCCTAATCGGCTGCAAGCTCCACCTGAAGAACCATATCTGGACCAGCAGTCTGGTGCCTCCTCTCGTAGCCCTCCTCGTCCACCTGCCCATGAAATTGAGCGCCCCCGTACGTTTTATTCGGAAGAGAGACCTTTACTGCCACGCCACCCAGAACACAGACTGCCTCCTCGTCTCGAGCATAGGCATCCTCCCCCGCAGAACTATCCTCCTCCACGCCCTGGTCACTTCCCCCCACAAAGACCTCTCCATCGCCCACCTCCCCCACATATGTCCCATCCCAGGGAGCCTTCGTTTCAGCGGGGCAAGCGACTGGGTGCTCCTTTTGGAGGCCCCCCTAGGCCTGCAGGCCCATTTTACCCCCCTAAGAGACCCTTCCTGCCGCCGCGCTACTAAACCCTTGAACTTGGCGCATCCTTCTGCTAGAATAATGAGCTTGTAGTTGGAGGAAACTTCTTGCTGGTCACCAAGCAATTCTGCTCTCACGTTGAACTTCTCCAGTAGGCCTCTCTAGATTGCACCACAGATTTACACTGACTGATGTGAGCACATGAAACAGCACGCGGTGGTCTTGGGCAGTCTGAAGAGCTAATCATCTGTGTTGAACTGGGGATGGGATTTAAGAGCTTCTGGCTTTTATGTGGGGCGTGAAGAGGAGTGGTTGAGTCTTCATGTAACGAGACCCAGAACAGCAAGAGGGGTGAAAGATGACTGGAGTAGAGGACTGAAGAGTGTGTCTACGGGAATGCCGGCAAGAAGACGGCTCGAGCAGGCGGCGCAGGCGTGAAATTTCAAGAGAAAGAGAAGATGAGGTGGTTATCCTTTTATTTGATTGTATTTTTTGGCATTTAATTTTATCCAGTTATAAGCCAACTTTGAAAAATTGATTAGATTCTATCGCTCCATCCCTTCAAACCTGTGTGCGTGTATGCGTGTGCGCATGTGCGTTTCTTTGTTTGTCTGGGTCTGAACATCTGTTTGTCTAAACCAGAGATGCACAGCCGTGTTCATGGAGGGCTGCAGTTTAGCACAGTTTGGTACTTTTCCTGCGCACAGACAGCTGATTCGGCTCATTAGTTCATTACCATATTTAGTATCAATGTGCGGCAGGAAAATCTAGACTGTGCTCCACAAAGGGCCAGTGTGGCTGCAAGTCTCCGTTTCAGTCGCACTTGATTCCCGATTTTTAATCAGTTGATCTTCCTCACTCTGGGACGAAGCAGAAAATGTGCAACACTGGTCTAAACCTTGCCGCTTGCAATAACAATGCCTGAAATTAAGCATCTGTTGTGGTGTTTTGTTTTTTCTGTACAGCTCAACGTTAGTCTTCATGTACAATATGTACATGAACTAAACCAGAATGTTCAGTCATAGGTGTGTTTCATAGACATCTAGGTAGAAACGATAAACCTATAATGTAGTGTTAAGGCAAACTGATTGCAGTTCCATTAGCTACATGTTTATGTCACTGTTTTAGTGCATCAGTTGGAACAGTAACATTTTCTGAGCATATTTCAAGGAGACCGAAAACTGCAGTCAAAAGCAAAGAATGCCTTCTAGGGTTTGTTTTGGTGGGTGCGGGAACGGATGCTAAAGGAACAACCAGCGGTTTTCTACAATGACTGAAGAAGCTGAAGAAACGAAGTTCTTTTTGTCGGAGCCAGAATCGACATGCTGTGCTTTCCTAGTCCCTGAAGATCCTTCACTTGTACTGATTTAAATAAAGTGTTTGGAAAAACTCCATGGGAGAGTCCTCAGTTTCTCAACCATGGTGTGTCTGAGTCATTTCATCTGCATGAGAGACTGCATTCAAAACCCTAATCTGTTTGCATAAAAGCTGACAGGTCTGCACTGTAAATACACGTTTGAGAACAATAAAAATGTGCTGTTTGTAATGTCAAGGCATATTCTTACTAGCTGTATGTCAGACTTTAATTACCTCACCAAACTTCATAACATTGTAGTGAGCTACTTTGTTTTAAAGCTTGAGATTAATATAGTTTTTTTTTTGCCTCTTTCTAGTAATATAGTGTAATGACATGACAGTAAGTGTAAATATTATTCATATAGATTCGGAATAGGTCTTAAGGTGTAAAATGACAATCAGATATCATTAAAAAATGATAATGTAAGCATATTTTTGTTGTTGATGTTCTGTTTACAAATTTGCTAGCCAGCCACTACATTTGCAGTCCTGCTGGTCTCCTGTGTCCAGGTCGGGAGTCTCACAGGAATGATTGACCTCATCAACAAAAATCCTTTCGAAATTCTGTAATGGACTGCTGTTCTGGCCAAAGTGCTTCCTACGTGCGTCCAATGAATCCCAAAATACTCTCTGACTCTCCCATGGGCCTGATCAGGATAAGTAGGTTAAAATCGGACGAAAAAAGAATATGGGTTGTGTGAATTAAAAACAACAACAAAAAACCATTTAAGCTTATTAAAAAACGTCATTTCTTAGTCTAGGCCAGTTTGGTGATTTCCTTGCTTCAAAACACTTATTAATTAACTGAAGACTTAAGTTAGATGGACCTTTGCCCATGAGAGCATTCAGCCAATTTTCTTTTGTCCAAACTTGCATCCCATGATGAACGTCTGTTTGCCCAATCCCCAAACAATAACAGCTTTTTTTGTTGAGACTATAATTTATAGATGGTGGAAAATACACTATCTGGTCACTTTATTAGGTACACCTGTTAGGTACACAAATATCCAATTAGAGGATATCCAATTAGAGGATCACATGGCAGTAACTTTATGCATAGAGACATGGTCAAGATGACTGAAGTTCAATCCGAGCATCAGAATGGTGAAGAAAGATGGTTTAAGTGACTTTGAATGTGTTTACAGATGATGATAATCCAAAAAAGTGAGTGGAAGTTCTCCAGGCAAAAATGCCTTGTTGATGCCAGAGGTTGGTTGGACATGGCCAGACTGGTTTGAGCTGATATAAAGGCAACAGTAACTCAAATAATCGCCCTTTACGACAACAGTACACAGAAGTGCATCTCTGAATGCTCAACACATCAGTAGAAGATGTGATCACACCAGGTGTGGCTGTTGTCAGCTAAGAACGGGCAACTGAGATTTGCATGGGCTCATAAAAATTGAAATGTAGGGGGAAAAAACATTGCTTGTCTGACGAGTCTCTGAAGAACATGGAAAGCATGGATCCATCCTGCCTTGTATCAATGATTCAGGCTGCTGCTGGTGGTGGAATGGTGTGGAGGATATTTTTATTGGCACAGTTTTGGCCCATTAATACCAGTGGAGCATTGTTTAAACACCTCAGCCTACCAGAGTATTGTTGCTAACAGTGTCCATACCATTATGACCACACTGTACCCATTTTTTGATGGCTACTCCTAGCAGTATAGCGCATCACCTCACAAAGCTCTAATCATCTAAACCTGTTTTCTTGAACGTAATGAGTTCACTGTACTCAAATGCCCTCCAGTATCGCCAGATCTCAATCCAATGGAGCACCTTGGGGATGTGGTGGAACAGGAGATTTGCATCATGGACGTACATGAATGGACATGGACATAAATCTGCAGCAACTGCTTGATGCTTTGGACCAATATATCTGAGAATGTTTCCAGCACCTTGTTAAATTTATGCCATGAAGAATTAAGGCAGTTCAGAAGGCTAAATGGGGTCAACCCACTAATAGCAAGGTGTACCTAATATAGTGACCAGTGAGTGTACATAGAGTGAAGATGGATGTAGAATAGTATAAGGAAACTGCTTAGCTTCAGTGCTAGTTTGGATAAGTCATAAAGCAGCATTGCCTTTTATAGTACGTAAAGTAGATTATAACGTTACAGGTCGTAGTCCTTGAAAATTGGAGCATTGTGACTTTTCAAAATAAACATATACAATTAATTGTTAGAAGTAGTCATGGAGCATAATTTTGTAGACACCTTCACCCTGTTTTAATTAGGGGTGGGTATTGGAAAGAACCCGATACGATACGCATCACGATACATTGCGATATTATGCATATAGCGATATTCCACATAGTTCACTGAAAATATAAAAAGAGCTGAAATATAAGTTATGGTGTACAATCTGAGTCTTAATACATCACATCACATCACATTGATAATTCAGCGTACAAATTGAGCCAAAACACTGAGGGGGTTTTTGTGTCTAAGGAGGTGGAGATTCTTTCTAGTTTACACCCCATTTCAATGTGTTGTTCTTCCTATTTAAGAAAAAAAAAAAGAAAATCGATGTATTATATATAACGAAATTAAATATCGCCATATATTGCTGTATCAATTATTTTGCACAGCCCTAGTTTTCAGTCATCGTGAGATTGCTGTAAATTAAGGCATGTCAGTACGTCTTACCAGTTATCCACATTTTGTACCATAAATTGGATTCAATCTCTTATGCCAAAATAACATTTACAACAGTGTGGTACTTTCTTTTTTGCAACCTACTGAACTGTTCTTACCAAAGAAAAAAGATTTTGATCTCTTAATAATTTCTTCACAAATCTAAGCACCAGAGACTTTAAGAAAAATTAGAAAAAACAAATTTGTAAAGTTTTTAGTACATCTCAAATGAATTATCTAAGATATGCTTGGTGTACAAAATTTGCTTCTTTAGGTTTAGTCTGTTTAAGAAAATAGTACAGTCCACATTAGTCCAAAGTATATCATAAAAAATAATAAAATTCTGTAAATTCTGTGCAGATCCACACATTGTAGTTGGACTTTAAGTTCTTAAATAATGTCGTGTGTTTATGACACAGTTGTATAACCTATAAAAATGGCTATAATAGTGCCACTTAAATTGTGCACTTAATAATAATAATAATAATAATAATAATAATAATAATAATAATAATAATAATAAGTTGTATAATAATAATATGTTTCTTCTATAGTGCCTTTCACAAACCCAAGGTTGTTCACAATGATGAAAAGCTGGAAAGGGTGAAAGAAAATTTAAACCATTAGAAGTAGTCTATGTAAATGACATTGTTTTGAAATGAGTAAATTGGCCTAGGGACACCCGTGCCCTGGTTAAAAATACTAGGATCTGTGAGTATGAGCTTGGAAAGGCCCTCAAACAAGCTAGAATACTGATAAGATTCCAGGGCAAGAGAAGAACTTCAAAAACAAACAATCAAAAAAAAAACTAGTATATCATATTACTGCTTGCCAGCATTTTTGCTATTTTAATGCTATTTAATTTGATTTGGGACAGCCTGTTTGAGTTACCAGCCAGGTACAGCCAGTTGTCTACTTGGAATAGAAAAGGTTTATTGTCACTGTGCTTTCTGCACATTAATAATTCTTCTAGCAGTGCTCACACAAAGGGTCTGAATGATGTTTCAGTATCTGACAATCCATATTCCATCTTATTTCCTCAGTAGCCAGTATGGAAATGCCATATCCACAATTTTACGTAGGTTATAGATAAGATTTCAGTGACTGTGAACCTGCTTTCGTTGACTCCCTTTGCCCATTCCTCTTTGAGGAATCTCTATTGCCATCTTGGTTGATGATGGCCGAAGGGATCGTGTTTACATGACAGTAGAGTTTGTGTGCAAAACGTAATCAGGTGGCGTTACGACTACAGGAAATGTAAAGACTAGCCTGGCGTACTGTGCTATGTTCATACTGGGTTGTTATGTAACCAGACACGTGAGAGATTGCATAGTGCAATCACTAGGTAGTTAAAATAAGGACACTTCCATGGAAATGATTACATTTGTGGCATTTAGTACACTTGAGGATTGAGAGCCTTGCTCAAGGGTTCAGCAATGGCAGCTTGGTGGATCTGAGATTAGATCTCATCCCTCCTCACAAATACGGAGTGCGGAGCCTTAACCTCTGAGCCGCTCCTGGTCCACAGACTGCATCAGCTCGGGTTGTGTGCAGATAGAGCTGTACAGTTCAACTGGAAGTGATGTTGTAAGAAGAAACTTATATGAGCAACAGCGACTCAGTCATGCATTTGATCAGCGGTATGCCTCCCAATATCACAGCATGCCTCTGGAAGCAGCTTCAGCACAAGATCTTGGGAGCTTCATGGATTGGGTTTCCATGCCTACGTTGCTACAGACAAGCCTTTATTTACTATCTGTGTTGCCAAGTATTCATTTTTTGGAATTGTATAAGGTACATACCAGAAAGCAGTGGAAACAAGTTCTTGGGAGTTATAAATTTACCTTCACCTTCTGATGGGTAAATCTTGGTTACCAGAAGACTTGCCTTTTTGAACTCATGGTCTATGGTAGTGGGTAGCCAACTCCTGGAAGCCAAATGGTGATCTCCAGCAGTTTTTCCCTGGTTTGAGCTCTTTGGTTTCCTTTATGGGCATGTATAGACTATGCCTCTAAGCTTTGTACCATGCCTAAGCAAAATTGTGCCAACTCCCCCGCTGGCTGGCACTCACATTGCTCTTAATGTTCTGGGCCGGAGCACACTTACATCATCACAGTGATGTGATTTCTTGTGGTGGAGAAAGGCACGCTTGCACAACATGGTGGACTTCATGGTTGTACTTACTTTGTGGCTTTTTTTTGGAGTCGTATGTCATACAGATTCATTGATTATGCCATGGAGTGATTTTTGGCTACTCGTGCAGCACATATAATGATTTTTATGAGGTGGCTGGACTAATAATTAATTCCATAGTAATGTACAGTGCTCGGTCATGGTTAGCGATCACACTGCATGCATACTGTGCCCCAATCCAACTGAACTTTTTGAGCTGGCCTGAACATGTTATGGAGTGATCACATTTGTCACACAAAGCAGACTTTGGGGTGAAACATGCTTGGGCTCAGTACAGATTGCCTAGTTTGAGGAAATCCTAAGGTAACCCAGACCATAGAGAAGTTTGACGAAGGCTCTTACCTCACCGATGGACTTGGTTGACCAAGGTTAAGAGTTAAAATGTTTTGGTTATTTTCAGATTTCATCCACTGCTTTGTACTGGTGCTTGCTTGGCACAGAGCGATTCATGGCCGGTTTGGACACTACAGAAACACAACTGGCTGTGTCTGAGGGGGGTTGAGGTTGAGGAGGGAAAGCTGATGCTGAAATGGGCCGGTGTTCCATCCAGAGTGAACTTTTGCCTTTTGAGGATTCCAAGATGTGCCTCGGAACCCCGCGATGATGATCTGAATTATGCATGACTGGAACGGTCAAGAAATATTAATTAGAAGGATTATGTTCCAAATCCTTAAACATAACAATCATCAGAAATGTTCCTTAAAACATAAGATAAAGTGGAATAGAAGGCCGGTGTATGATACCAATTTGTTGCTTCTGAATAGAAGTGAGATATCCTGACATGATCATTTGTTTGGCAAGCTAGTATTTGTAGCTAACTTGTAGGAATTTGTAATACTTAAATAAAAGTCTTGTATATGTGTGTCTTCAATACAGCAAGGTTAAAGTGAACTTGGTCTTGGATCTTACTGGTTTCTAAATATGGGAATTAACAGAAGGGTGGCAGAACACTTCAGGTTCAATTGAAGTGCTACTTGAACAGAAGCCAGTGTATAAAAGCACAGACACTGAGCATTGAAATATTCCTATAATGCAGTGGAGACAGAAGAAATGCGGTGACGAAGGTTCCACGTTGCAGCACCTCTGAAAATATGTGCTTGGTGTTAGATTTACATTTAGAGCATTTAGCCTAAATACCAATGAAAGCTTATCCAGAGCAGCTTCCAGTTGTGCTGAGCAGTCAAGAGTCAAGGGCCTAAGAGTAGCAGCTTGGCACAAGCCCGGATTTGAAATCATAACCTGCTGGTTAGTAGGCTGGAACCTTAACCTCTGGACAACCACTGTCCCTCACAAAGTTGGTGCTAAGTGTCAGTGCCAAGACGGTGCAAAAATAATGCATTACAGCTGTTGGACTTAACAGCCAAAATGTGATAGGTGAAAAGCTGAATTCTGGTATGTAACTCTCAAAAATGCAAGCTATAATTTGCTGTAGCACTGAATGCATTAGTGAGGACTTGTGTACTTGTTAAATAGTGCACTGCTGCCACATGTTAAGCACATATAGTACTGTGCAAAAGTCTTAGGCCACCATTAGATTTGTTGGTTTATGTCCAGTGGTATAATGACCATATATAACATTGATGATTGCATCCAAATGGCTTTAGCATAGCCATTTCATTCTGTTCCCCTTCTGAAAAAGTCATTTCTAGACCGCTACCCTTCCAAAAAGACCATTCGTGATCAAACTTCTTTGGACTGTAGAAGAGTCAACTTGGTTTCCCGATGAAGCTGCCAGATGCTGCTGTTGCTCAAATGTAAATGGAGGTCACACTAAATACTTGCCACTGTAGCCTATAGAAGCCGTTTTTCTGGTTGTTTTCAGTTTTTCAGTACTGCATACAAATTTCCTGCATTTTAACACTTAGTTAACAAGACTGAGAAATACTAATATGGTCATTAATCCATTGCTAAAACAGAGGTATATCTAATCTAATGGTGGCCTAAGACTTTTGCACCGTACTATAATTCTCTAGTGTCAAATTCCTTTCACTAGAACTGAGAATCCTTAAAAACAGCATCCTCCCAGTATTGATCCTCCACCACACTTTATAGTTGGCACTAAGGAGACAGTTTCATCCTTCAAGCCCAGACTGGTCTTTGAGACGTCCAGATGGTGAAGAATGATTTGTCATGCTAGAGAATTTTTTTCACCCTCCTCTAGAATCCATTGACACTTCTTTACACCGCTCCACCCATTGCACTTGTTAGTGAGTATTGTAAGCACTCAGTGGTCCTGTTTCATCAGCTTGTGTGGCCTACCACTTTCTGGCTGATGTTGCCCCTAGAACATTAACAGTATTAGCACTCACAGTTGACCAGTGTGGAAAGGTGGTTTCCCAGTGTATTGCCTTGTGTTTGTATGTGGCAGTTGCTTAGCTGTACGCTTTGCCTGGAATATACAAACCTACTTGTTAGAAATGGTGTCTACATACTTTTGGTGATGTAGGGTAATGTATGGTCTGCACTGTTGCATGTTGTATCACATTAAAGATGTTGTTGCTGCTGGTTACAGCCATCTACAGTACTTTGCTGCATCAGTCTCGTCTCCACAAATTGCAATTTTGCTCTCGCACGCATGACAAATGACCATTAGTTTAAACTTGTTTCCTTTAATTACGTAGCTTTTACCAAATGTTTGCATATTACCATGGTTTGCAGCAGAGTGGTCATGCTTAAACCAATCCTAGCTGATGCAACAGTTTGTAATCTGCTCTACACCGACAAAGGCAGTAACTACACATAGAGTGAACCTAAAAAAAAGGGGGCTGATTGAGTGGTAGATTTAATCCACCAATCTGAAGACATTGCAAAAACAAAGGGTGCCCATAACAGCCTTTTTGGGTGGGCACTCCCCTTTTGTCTTCAGTAGGACAGTGTTACTGGGCACACATTCATGTGATTATCCAATCCGAGCTTAGAGACGGGAGCTACGCCTTCCTGGTAATCACCACACTGAGTGTAATGCAGGCAGAGAGATGCAGCAGGGCTGTGATGGCAAACATGATCGCACCATGTGCAGTTGTTTTAATTATCCTACAAACTCAGTGTGTGGGCCGGGCTTTGAATTTGAAGCTTGTTTCTACACTACAAGTGACACCTATTTTTGCTTGAGATATATAATGCTATAATTAGGTACACCTTGGACGGGGTGCCAGCTCGTCACAGGGTTCGAATCCAGGCCTTCAAGAATGGTAGTTTGGTTGGAACCCTACTGTTATTTTAAAAGGTTAATCCTATTGTCAATATGACAGACATAACAATGCAGTTGTTGGGCAAACCAGCCTTTTGATGTAAGATGCATTTCTCCCTCAGCCTATGAATACAATATTATATGTATATGAAGTTGTAGAAACTGTGAGGACATTCTAACCCTGTCCTCTGTGAGGACTTTACCCTCATCCACTTTCCCTTTTCTCTCTTGGTTCCAGTTGTGCCAGTGGACACTCCTTGTTGTCAAGAAGGATTTTCTCTGCCCGGCAACAGTGGCTTAGAGGACACCTAATGCCAGTGTTTCATCTACTTAAAATTCAAGGTAAGCTATACATGCTGCAACCCATTCGATATAAATAAAAGAAAAATAGTTGACTCTCTAAACCTGTTTGAACTCCTCTGTAGATCCCCTCTGCTCTCATGGTACAGTTACGGTGTTGCAGTGTCCATTAGGCGGCATTTAAGCACACTGAAGCACTCTAAGATTTGCATTTCTTTTTTTATGGGATTAATGTGTACGGATTTGTTGTTGGCAGGATGGGTGGCTGGCATTTGATTGTGGCCAGGGTGTGAATAGGTGTTGATTAGAATGCATCTTATGTATAGGGAAGAGACTCAAAGGGGGACAGGCAGTTTTTTGGTTTGAATTTCTAAATGAGTTTATTCTCTACTGTGTGTGTGTGTGTGTGGGAGGGGGGTGGCCTGTGTGTGCTCTCTTTCACAGAGATCAAATATCAGATATAGGAAAACATGCAAATGTTTTTTAAAAATGGTTTATTTCCAAATATTTTAATCTTTGACTCTTTGCAGATGAAAATAGGCAGCGTGTGGACCATATCTGTGCGACTTCTGCTTTCGGACTCGATTTATTCGTGTTAAATGAAGGTGTACCACCAAGAATATGTTCATATAAACATTTACCCCCAGTCACCTGACTTTGTCTTTCATTGCTCCACTTTAACCGCCAGGTGTCGTGTATGCTGCATGCCAGGTTAATGGCTTTGCTCGGTGCTGTGGCTTTTATTAATCAAACCAGCTTTCATTGTGTATTGAGCGGACGCTGGTTAAGTGCGTGCGGTTTAACTTCGGGTCGAAAGGTGAGTAACCTCTTTGTTTGCACCTTGAAATGCTGGCGCGGAGGATTTACAGACACGCAACAGATGTTCAAGCAGCAAATGAATACAGGAGTTAAATACCTGCGATCGTCTGCCCTTCTTTTGCACATTGTAAACACGCCGTGTTTTTGTTTACGCCGCGCAGCTTTGTTGGTCGGCAGCATCGGTGTGTATTCTTTCACGCTTTGTCCTAGTGTTGCTTTGGGCTGGGCAAGCCGCACGGTTCTTTGATTGTGTGGTTGGAAAGCTGCGCGGGATCAGGTCGTATTTTTTTAAGCCACGGAAATCGTGACCTCGCTGAAGAGTTTCAGCACCGCGGCCAGAGCCCTGCGAGAACAAAAGGCGGATTAGCGTCCTTGATGTCAGGCACCGTCTCAAATTTACTCCCACCTCACAAAAACGCACGCCAACCTCACACAAAGGGATTGCAGAATGCATCCTCTTATAGGATGATATGTTGACTGCTTTTATTAAAATGTGCTTTATTTATTACAAATGTCAGTAGTAAAAGTGGTACAATGATGCCGGCAGTAATGATGGGACATTGGATAATACGCTTACTATAAAGGACAGAATAGACCAACCAATCGAATGAACTAACATTTCATACAGTTTAACTACACGAGTTGTATCTGCAATCAAACCCTTGTTTTAGTATTGACCAGTCACATTTAAAATATTCATTCTCTAGGAATTTACATGTCCTTTATTCATAGAGCTTGACTTGAATCAAATTCAAGCAATTGTTCAAAATTACTGCATCGGTTCATGATGCATTCGGCTTACAATGGATAAAATGGATTATATTGTGTGTTCTTCATAAAATTGTATTCTCTTTCATTTCAGTCTATATTTTTTTCTATTTCTATTTTCTTAGATAGTTTTAAAGCTGCCTTGTGACAGTATTGTAAAAAGCACTATATCAATACATTTGACTGGACTTCTAGCAAGCTGATTGACAGGACGAGACTGGCTTTGTCACCAGCACTTCGAACTGCAAGCATGAAAACGGCTTGTGTATGTTGTTGTGTGAGGAGCGGAAAATGATGACGCTCCCTTGAGCAGTCCTCCCGCCTTTCCACACCCCCGAGGGAGGTCTGGACACTGACAGGGGGAGACACCGGCTTACGACGTCAAAGCATCGGGCTACACAGACTCAGAGCCCATCGTAGACAGCCTGCGGTCCATCTCACCGCCCTTCATTTTCTATATGACTGGACGCTGTAGCTGCTGGTAGAATCAGAAGCTCGGCTGATTGGGGGACGGTCGGACCAAAGGCTTGGAGAGGACTGAGAGCGAAGAGGCGCGATTAGAACGGAGCAGAGGTGACCGAACGCTTTGATTTCCATCGTAGACCGCTTAGTGATCGCTCTGCGTGTTTACATAACGGAAGGTGCGGTGGGATCCCGGGATCGGCAAAGCCAGTGTCCGAAAAACGATACGGCGGGTCTCTGAGAACGCAAACAAACAAACGTGAGAGAGAGAGACGGATAGGACTGTACATTTATATTTTTCCTCCAAAATACTGTAACGCGTAGGATGGAAAACGCTTATAGACTCTCCTACGGTTATAGATTTAACGCAGCTTGTGTTACGTTACCATTTTCAGTCACGTAGCTCTGTGTGTGTGCGTGCGCGTGTTTGCGCGTGCTTGCTCGCTGTCGGGTTCATGACAAAGAACCACACGCGCGCGCACGCACGCACGCACGCCTATATGCATCTATGGCGGATTAAACAAAGAAGCGTCTCCTGCCTCCCTTATATTTTACCCCGTTCGTTTCTCATCTAATCTAATCGAACTACTATTACACTCTGATTCGGACAGCACTTTAATACGCAACCAAAAATACAATTTGATTACATCTGTCCTGTTGCTGCTTTTGCTTTTTGCTTCTCTCTCTCTCTCTCTCTCTCTCTCTCTCTCTCTCTCTCTCTCTCTCTCTCTCTATATCTATACACACAAATGTAATGTCTATTTCTTTCTGTCTCTTCCTCCCCACAGGCTATTTTGAGGGAAGCCTTGGCGAGTGGGAACTCATAAAAGCCTCGGAAGCATCCAGGACTCGTAAATAAACAACAAAAAAAACAAAACAAAACAAAAAGGCCGAGCCACCGCCGTCCCCAATGAAGGAGCCGGACGCCATCAAGCTCTTTATCGGCCAGATCCCACGCAATCTGGAGGAGAAGGACCTCAAGCCCATATTCGAGCAGTTTGGCAAGATCTATGAACTGACCGTGATCAAGGACAAGTACACGGGCATGCACAAAGGTAATTCGGCCTGATGTGGCACGGCTATATTGGGCAGGCACTCTCCAGGGGGTCACGAGAGACACGAGCAGGCACTCAGTAATGCTGTTAATGGGCAAATATTTCTTTAAATCTCTATGTACGCATGATTGATGGTGTCTACTCTGTGCTTTATGTTTATACCCATCCATTGCTGCAACCCAGAGTTTACATTAGTGTGCCTGCTTTCCCTCGTAGCACTGAGTCATTAGTTCTTCAGTACCCGTCACAGATATTGGGCACAGCCTGTGATGTAGGGTGATAAAAGGTGCTGGTGGTGGCAGAACTTTCTCTGTTTACTCCTCCAAACATTAGTGTGCTTCTCAAATGAGCAGAACTGCATAACCACTGTTTAGAGGCTAAAAAAAAGGATGTGGTCAAAAGATATGGCTTTGCATTTGTCGAGCATCAGTGCTCTGCTGCTCTCCAGGTCCCTGTTCTATTTATCATGCCATTTCAGTTAATGGCCATGATGTGCGATCAATTCCTGTTTTTTTTCCCCCTCGCCTCAAACAGGATGTGCGTTCCTGACGTACTGTGCCAGAGAGTCCGCCTTGAAGGCCCAAAATGCACTACACGAGCAGAAGACATTGCCGGGGGTGAGTTGTGGCTTGATCGTTGTTCGTTTCCTTATCTTGCCATCGTTAGTCGTCTCAGCCATAGCGTGGAGTGCGTAGTACATCTTGCTTCCTGGCGAATTTGGTGACATGTGCTTTGTGCTGTGGCGAATGGGGGCTGTGGAAGCCTTTGCCAACTGAGCAGACCCTAATTATGGCTGTAGGAGGGGCGTAATCCTCGAGAAGACGTCCGTGATCGCGGTGCTCTCTCTGAAGTTGTTGATTAGCTAACTTGCTCGGGCCATCTGCTCGATCCGCGCCATAATGAGCAACCTGCAAATGCAGAAACCTTCAAATCTCAGACCCCTCCTCCTTCCCTTTTCAGTATTCAATCCTCCCGTCCTTATGTTGTGCCAGGAATCTCTCATTTCCATCTTTTTAGCATGGCACATCTAAAGCTGGCTCAGTAGAATATCAGGAGAATAGGGCTCGGACCTTAGCGGGCCGTTCAGACCAGTAATGAGGGAGCTAAGCTAGAGAGATCATTAGGTATGAAGGGGGCAGCTCCCAGGCAGCAGCAGCTTTGCATTCCAGTAGGTTTGCAGGCGCTAAAGAGCGGCTTGTCCCCTCAAATTGGATTCGACCAAAATGTAACGGACATGAAGGCGGAAGCGGAGCACGTCAGAGCGTCGTGACTGAGAGACTGGGGAAGCAGGGCGTCGTGACTGGGCTTCAGCACAAGATCTGAATGTGTGCAGGGTTTGGGTTTTATTTTGTTTTTGCTTCGGCATCAATGGCTGTTGAACGAGTATCAAGGTTACGTCGATACTAGCCAGTCACTTTCACACCGGGCCACTTTAGAGTGAGCAATTAACCTAACGCATGTCATTATGATGTGGAATAAACCAGAGCAGCCGGAGGAAACCCACACGGACATGGGGAGTACCTGAGTGCAAGGAGTCGGGGAATCGGGGCACGAAAAAAGCTGGCAGGGGATTAACGGAAAGCCAACTGTTCATACAGGACGCTTCCGCGATGATGATGAAGATGGAGATTTTGGTGTATGGAAGCATGGGGTAGTTTTGTTACATCGATCCGACACAGTTTGATTGAAGTGGCACTGATATAAAGTGCAGGCTGCCCCCGGTTTATGTTCCATGGTGCTATTTTGGGCGTATCGGCTAATGGATCTATATGCATTTATTTTGTGTGTGTGCGCGCCTGTGGCCCTGTAGCTCTGTTTTAAATCCTGTTATTAGCATGACAGTAGTCTGACCTTCATGACCTTTCAATGAAGGGCCCAGTGGGTACCCCCTGCAAATCCTCCCCTCTTTCTCAATCTCTACATCCGTCGGCCCTCATCACCTAAGCCTTGCTAGACTGTCTCCAATCCGAAAGCCCCTTCCCCCTTTCTCCACAATGAAAAGCACATTATTAAAAACAACACCCTCCCCTCCCTCACTAAACAGCAGCCTCTCTCTCACACACATACACACACCCCAGCTGTGTGGCATTATTAGCGGCTGACAGCACCTGCCTATTGGAGAACAAAGCCACGCCCCCTCTGTCTTGTGGCAGCCATATAGAATTGGCATGACAATGCTCGTCTGTAAACGTATAGTGTGCGTGTGTGTGTGTGTGGGGCTCAGATAAGGACAGTAAGCCGGAGGAGAGAAGGAGTCATCCTGTTTTCGCCCTCAGCCCTCTCTGTTGTTTGACATTCTCGGAGATCTATGGAGTCTCTCGTCGTCTGATGTACATAGACTTGATTATCCCAGTGCCAAGGGAACAGTTAGTCAAGAGCCTTAGGACTAGAGGAGCAGAAGAAAGGAGGGAGCGTGTGAGAGAGGGAGGGAGCTGGGGCAGAGGGCTGGAACAGATGGTATGGTTGCGGTGGCACCTGGCCCTGTGTTTAAATTCAGGTGAGAGGAAAACAAGGCGCGGACAGAGAGAGGTGAGGACAGATGAAGGCGGCGCACTAAGGCCTCTCCACTCGCACTCCTTTCCTCCTCTTGTCTCCCCCGCTTATCTCTTCGCTATCTCACGCTCTCGCCGCATCCAGTTGCCATCCCAACGTGTTTGCTCAGCCCCGCTCGTCACGCGCTTGGGCACAACAAAGCGGCAGGCGGCATTACAGACGCAGGCGTACACGCACATAATGGCATCCTTATGTAAATGTCTTGTGGCACTCTCACCCCGATTTTTGGATGCCTTTGTTAAAGCACCCTCTTACCCATTGTTTCGTATCATTCCGGTATTCCTCATGTCCTAAAAGCACTAATATGATAATATATAGAAAGACTTCCGAGCTAATGAGCCATTGTGTAGGTAATACAACCGGACTCAGACCAGCAGTGCCTAGGCCTTCAATATATGACCAAGGGCAGATTGACTAAATGACAAAAGTCTGTAAGGATGATGCTGTGAAGACAATGTAGCTTGTAATTGAATCATATGAATGACACTGTCCTGCAGGCCTAAGCTTGGGCTCATGACCATCTATAAACTGACTGTAGTAGTACAAGTAATCTTCATAAGGTTTTAAAGCGATGGGTGCGTAAAAATAATAAAAGTTCAATATCCTCAGATGCCAAAACAAGTGAAATTACACGAAACAAACCTCTATTAATTAGCCATATTTGGCTTTAATGGGTCGTTGTATGAATTTTCCCCTTTAGAACACAATCCAGTGTAGTTTCAGAATCACAGAACTCGCAGCCGCCTAACGGACTACGTTTGAGGGGGATAAATGGGGTGAATGGCATTTTTTGGCCGACCAATTCCTTTCAGTGAGCTTAATTTGAAGCTTAGGCAGGCTGGCCAGAGTCTGCTTCCTCTGAAGATCAGAATCTCATTTGTGCCTTCCACCAGAACCATGGTTCTCGTCTGTGTAGAATTAGCCCCGACTTAATTAACATTTAACAGCATTAGCATGCTCTGAGTCCAGTATGCTTATGGATCGCTCTGCTAGGAAAATGGCTGGAAGGTCAGCTAGATAAATGTGTGTGTGTGTGTGTATATATATGTGTATATGTGCATGCATGCACAGTAACACACACTTGTATGTCTGCGTGCACGTGCTTAGGTTAGGTGCATTTGCTTAAGTGAGAATGCGATCTGCTTGTCCAGTGGGGGAGGGGGGCAGGTGCTTTGCCCGAATGTTTGGGGTGGAGGATAGCGGATGCTGTGTGTGTGTGTGTGTGTGTGTGTGTGTGTGTGTGTGTGTTGTGTCTAGATAAGAGAGCAGCAAGTATTTAATAACAAGGACTATTTAATATCATGTAATCATTAGCATTGCAGTATATTATAAGCATAGAAATAAATGGATGGGATTGTTGATATGGTGGTGTATACGGGCAGTGCAAGTGAAGCAGAATGTAGATTATTGAATCTTCTGGGAGCGTAGGAAGATCACATGTGTGCGTAGTCAGTCTGTGTGCGAGAGCACGGCGGCGCAGTAACCCTAAGATGAAGTGTGTTCGTGTCAGTGTCTGTACTTGCGTGGAGGCAGAATGAATTCATTGTAAGGGGGGAAAAATGATGGGGTGAAGGCCTGGAGCCAGAAGACCAAGGGAGTGAGGTGAAAGGAGGGGTAATTAAAGTGAAATTGGAGGGGCAAGTGAAAGAGGGAATGAGGGGAAATGAGTGAATGAATGAATGAATGAAAATTTGACATAATGAGCCATGAGTGGTTAGGGAGGGGTGTGTTGGAGGGGGCATCTATCTGCTTAAACTCAGACATCTGTTAGGGAGAGTGTGTGTCCGTGTGTGTGTGGTCTTTGATTAAAGAGCTCGATCAGCTGTATACAGTATATATCTATAGTGGCAGATAGATTAATCTATATTCATCGAAGTTAGGGATTGTAATTAGGACGTGACTTGTATGTAAATAATTCTGTAATATTCATTTCTCTTTGAATATATTTGTTTTCTAGTGTTCTTGTTTCTCCTTAATCACATTAAGCCTACATTCACAATGCAGGATTACGCTCGCGAGTTCCAATCTAAAACCAAATGTTTCAAACAATAACGCTCCACGAAAGATTCATTACCACTCTGTATTTTACAATCGAATTACACTCTTTGAATCCTTTTTGAATTGTCTGTAATATTCTATTTCAATCACTTGTGTCTTACTGAACACATGTAGCAAGTTCTGGTCTGTTACTATATAATGCCCATTCGGTCTGCAGTGTCGTATTATACCCTATGTAGTAAGCATTTGAAGTGAATGACAAGCTGTGCAGTGACTAACATACAGGGCTCTTGACCAGACAGCTCAGGGTTCAAGTCCCAGCACTGCCAAAGCTGGCACTGCAGTTAAGTGAGGCCCTTAACCCACAATTGCTTGGATTGTTTCGTGGAAAATGTTTCATTTGTAGGGGTAAGTGTTGGAAAGGACTTGACGATGCGATATGCAACACGATACATGGGTCAAGATACGATTATATCACGATACATTGCGATACGAAGCTTATTGTGATATATTGATATTCCACATAGTTCAGCTGCAAGTTATGGTGTACAATCTGAGCCGTCTTAGTACATCACATTGATAATACAGTGGACAAATTGAGCAAAACACGACTGCGACATGTACAGAGTTTGTAGGTTATACCCCATTTAAAATGTGTTTTTCTTCCTTCAAAACAAACCCAATAGTTTGATCTGAAAATCGATTTAGTGTACCACAAAAATAAATAGCACGATATATTGCTGTATCATTTTTTTTTATCATTTGAAAGTCACTTTGTAAGAGCATCTGCTGAATGCTGTATATGGAAATGGTAAATGTATGCTGGTTGGGACTCAAGTGAGATTTGACATTACCACCATTTCCCAGTTGAATTGAGAACAATGTCATAATTTCTAGTCTAAAAAATAAAATGTGTTTCTTATTGTGGTGGGCCATATGGTAAAAATATTATATTACATTATTTAATTACGTTGTCACGATACATGTGATCACAAAACTCAGTAGCATCAGATTCTTAAAAACTGCTATTCAGATATTATCCCATACTTGGTAAAGTGATATATATTCAAAATAAGCTGCATCTCATTAAACAGGATTAATTACAGTCTCTATAATGAAACAGTCAGTGTGCTTTCAGCGCTGCCGATATCCTTGGAAAAAGTGCTCTGTGGGACTGTGGTAGCCTAGCGGGTAAGGTACTGGACTATGGACCCAAAGGTCCAGGGTTCAAATCCCGCCTCTGCCAAGGTGCCACTGTTGGGTCCTTGAACAAGGCCCTTAACCCACAATTGCTTGGATTGTAAGACTGTATCAATTGTAAGTCGGTCTGGATAAGGGCGTCTGCTAAATGCTGTAAATGTAAATGTAAGTGCTCAGAAAAGCATATTGTCTATTATGATAACAAAATATATCGCGATACGATAAAATATCGTCATGTTGCCTACCCCTATCTAGTTTTATGTGGAAATAGGATGATAGTGGCCCTGAAATTCCCAGCATTGCAAAGCTGCCATGGTTTGGCCCTTGAGCAGGGCTCTTAAGCCCACATTTGCTTGGGTTGTACATTTACATTTACAGCATTTAGCAGACGCCCTTATCCAGGTACAATCTTACAATCCAAGCAATTGTGGGTTAAGGGTCTTGCTCAAGGACCCAACAGTGGCAGCTTGGCAGATGTGGGATTTGAACCCTGGACCTTTTGGTTCGGAGTCAAGTAACTGAACCACTAGGCTACCACAGGGTTGTACTTTGTAAGATTGTATTAGATGTATGGCATATCTCTCGAGTTCAGAAAATTCTACCGTGTGAGATTTTTCAAAACGATTGGGCTTTCCCACCACCCTGACCAAGGATTAAGCAGATAAGACAATGAGTGAATAGAAATGGCTAAAATACTGCCAAACAGTTGTACCACCATCCATACTTTATATGTATATTTTATATTTATAAGTTATTGGAACACATTAACACGCTCTAACTGAGTGGTTCTCCAACTTTTTCCCCTTTTGCAGATAAGAATATTTTTGAGCCCCCTCTGACACACACATCTGTTGACTCTAAACCTCACTGGAACTTATCTTAAACATTGTAAATTGCACAACCTCTTATTGAATAAAGTGACAAATCACTTTTACAGTGGAAGTATTACAAGTGACACGCATTATGTACATGCGTTATTACAGTTTTATTGTGTGAGAGCTTTTATTGGCCTTGCTGTGCCCGCCTTGCAGTAGCTACACGCCACCCATCGGGGGCACATCCACCATTTTGAGAATCACTGTTCTAACCTTCTTGCCATGACGCTCCGGTTTGTCGCCATCATCCAAGAGAATATCACAATGCGTGAAGAACATGCCATTAACCAGACCGCAAGAATTCCCTCTTATAGCACAGCAGACAGTTACAGTCAGCACTGGCTAATCTAAGAAACACAGCAGGAGGACTCAGCCATTTAGATTTCAGCTTTCGTTTGTTAAACAGAAACAAAATGAAATGCAGCATTGAACTCTGCTGTACAGGTTGTGATGTGGCCCCAGTGCGTGAGACTTGAGACTTATGATAAGGGCGTCTACTTAATTATTTCAATGTGATTGTAGATCGACTGCATGAACACCTGCTGTGTTGATGTAGCCAAAGAATGAGACTCCCTTTAAATGGGGAATTTGAAATTGATCTTAAACCTGAGTATTGCTTTATCACCATGATTTTTGTGTGATGACCAAAACAGAAGCTTAAAAGAACTCAAAAGTACAACTTGTGTTTGGAATAGCAATAACAATGCCTTCTGTCAAGCAAATA
>JAJAGP010003624.1:58509-68636 GCA_025084515.1 Ancistrus triradiatus
ATCTATCCATCTATCTATCCATCCATTTATCCATCCATGATCTATCTATCCATCTGTCCATGCATCCATCCATCCATGATCTATCTAGCCATCCATCCATCTATCCATCCATGATCTATCTATCCATCTGTCCATCCATCCATCCATTATCTATCTATCCATCTGTCCATCCATCCATCCATCCATCCATTGATGATCTATCTGTCCATCCATCCATCCATCCATGATCTATCTATCCATCTATCTATCCATCATCCATGATCTATCTATCCATCTATCTATCCATCATCCATGATCTATCTATCCATCTATCTATCCATCCATCCATGATCTATCTATCAATCTGTCCATCCATCCATCCATCCATTGATGATCTATCTGTCCATCCATCCATCCATTGATGATCTATCTGTCCATCCATCCATCCATCCATGATCGATCCATCCATCCATCCATGATCGATCGATCCATCCATCCATCCATGATCTATCTATCCATCTATCTATCCATCCATGATCTATCTATCCATCTGTCCATCCATCCATCCATGATCGATCCATCCATCCATCCATGATCTATCTATCTATCCATCCATCCATGATCTATCTATCCATCTGTCCATCCATCCATCCATTGATGATCTATCTGTCCGTCCATCCATCCATCATCCATGATCGATCCATCCATCCATCCATCCATCCATGATCTATCTATCCATCTATCTATCCATCCATCCATCCATCCATGATCTATCTATCCATCTGTCCATCCATCCATTCATTCATGATCTATCTGTCCGTCTATCCATCCATCCATCCATCCATCCTTCCTTCATTCCTTCCTTTCTTTTATGCTACTGTAATGTAACTATAAATGGTATTTTCACAAGAAAACTGTCAGAGATGCTACTGAAAACATTATTTTTTTAATGAGATATTGAAACGACTGATACATTTGTTTGTCTTAAGTCAGAAATGCAGTATTACGAACAACATATCAGCCAGATGAAACAGAGACTCAACGAGTGAATGTGAACCAGTTTATATTGTTATAGGAGAGAGAGAATATAAAGGTAGTGGGGGGGGGACAGACAAAGGTGTACTACATACAATAGGACAGGCACAAAGCATTATTAACGCCATTTCCAGCTTGTTACAAATAAGTAGCAGAAAGTCATCAACACAAACACAAGTAACATGCAGAGAAATGCCTTTAAACACATCAGCCGATTTAGAACAGTCTCTAGTCTAAATGTGAGCCAGTGAGCACATGACTGGTAAGGTAGTTACTTAGACATGCACGCGAATGATTGTCTTCTGCTCTTAAACTCCCGCCTCTGCCCGTGGGTTAGCAACATTGATTGGCTGTTGAGGTGATTGCATTGATTGGCTGTTTACGGCCACAAGACCTGGAGTTAAAAGACATATTTTTAGTTCCTAATATAATTATTTAGTTCCTAATGTAATTAAGTCATTAAAGTGAAGTTGATTGGATGGTTGTTCCTGTACAGATCTGTGGATGAGCCTACACAGATAATCAAACTGAACTATCAATATCATCACAGTTACAAAGTGGCACAGGGGTGCTCTGGACAGAACTCCACTCCATAGCAGGATTGGGTAGGGGTCACTGTTGCACTGCCGGGAGATCACCCACTGACTGGCCTCCACGTACAGCCAATCGTTTCTGCATTTGATACCTGACCTGGCCGGAATGCACCGCCTGGATTTGAACTTGGGTCCCGGTGCATATAGGCTAGCGTATTAGCACTCTGGTATCACCACAGCAATTCACTAGCCCACAACCTCAGAGACCTGGTTTTGAGTCCCGGTGGTGCCTTCTGGCTGGGTCAGGTGTCTCACACACATTATTGGCAGCTTCTAAGGGATCATCCCAAGATGACTGAACAGCTCCCATGTCGTGCCACCTCATCCAAGGTGTATTTGCTGTACAGTCAAAAAAGGTTCAAGTCAAAAATTCAAATACAAGAGGTGGCCTCTGCCATTTAATTTATCTATATAAGCATTGGTTTTGCCACCAGCCTGGACAAATGCCTTACAGAAACAACTGGCGATGTCTGAGGGAAAGAAGACCCCCTGCTATAGCACCAGTGACTACTACTGTGTGGTTGTGACATTGGTAGATTTGGCAGACTGATTTATGAAGCGTAGTGTGTTCAGAGCTTCACGTGTACAGAAGGCACGTGTTGGCCTGAGATTGTTCTGTCAGGGTGGGAGTTGTGCAGCGGGTTGAATACAACTGGGAGAAAAAGGGGAAACGCACACTGTTAATTATTATATTTAACATAACAGTAATGTATATGTGTATATATATGAAAAATATTGAATTATTCATTTTAATACCCAGATGGTTCACGACAGCTTTCCGGTCTACCACCTACTACAGTAAAACATGGTGACTCTTAATTTGTTTGTCCCCATCCTCCCTCTCTCTCTCTGTCCTTCCCCCCACTCCCCAGTGGCATCTTTAGCTACTCTGTCCCAACCTCTCACCGTTTTTAATCTGACGAAAGCCTTAGCCAGATACTCCGAACTGACTTAATCCCGGCACTCCCGAAAATCCGAATGGGGTCATGTGTGCTCTTTCCTCGTGTAGAACAACTGAGAACACAAAACTAAACCTTGATGAAATGTCCATGAGGTGGGGCCTGCAAAGAAAGTAGGTGAGTCTTCCCATGAACTAAACACGTTGAGAAATGAAGAGACGGTGTGTCAAAGACAAAACAGCGAAACGATGGCGGATGTCATGATACCACTTAGAGCCAACCAGTGTCATTACTTCAGGTCAGACACACAGCATGCTGCTGGGCAGAGATAGAGGATAATGACCTGCGAATTTTATTTTTTCCAGATGAACCGGCCCATTCAGGTGAAGCCCGCTGACAGTGAAGGCCGTGGAGGTGAGCTACATTTAACGGTTATTCAGTATTCACATCATGTGTCGTATTTGAATGATCAAGGACATGTTCTTTATGAACACGTAAACCAAACTGAACAAAGTAAGAATAAATAGCAAAAAAAGAATAGGAACAAACTTTAAAAAAGTAGCAGTGTCAGGCCAATCTCTGTTATTGTACATAATACTAGTGACATCATGGAACATCTAATAGTTTCCTCCTCACCAGCACGTCTTTTTTTGGAATATGTGTCCCATGTACACGGACACGTGCACACTCATAGAAACTGGTACATTCTGCTCTCTAGTGGACAAAATCGGTACAGCAATTATAGTGTAGCGTGTTCAAAATGGCACACTGTGCCTACTACTCATGCTAAACCCCGCCCCAAAGCAAACGGACTACGCAGTGGGTGAACAATATATTCAATATATCACTACAAAAATATACATTGTTATCGTAGAACTTTTCCAGAACCTTCCAGCATGCTGTTGTGTTTTTGCTTTGTACCGTGATATTGCAAAGTCATATTAAACATGAACGATAGGAGAGAAAGCAACAGTGACATTAAAATATTAAATCACACCATTGTATCACGTTAATCATGACGCTCGTATTTGCCACTAAAGAAATATATAGTAATACATATACGTGTATATATATATATATATATATATATATATATATATATATATATACTTTTAAGATCCTGTCGGACAGAAACTCCAGAAAACAACGTTTAAAATGAATGTATCTTCGATTATTACCGAGAGTTACAGATGGTGTATCTCTCAAACAAACAATAGCAACACTGCACTACATAGAAACAAGCATACAATATAAGCTTCAACACAGTGCATTTATTACTTTGTAATACTTCAGTAAACACAAAATCAGTTGTGATTATCAGAATGATTCATTGTAAATGCAAGGTATTTATTTTATGAGGCACTTTTATTAGAAACTGCACATACTATGTGATGTTTTCTGTGTGTCTACGCACCTGCTGTCACACAATAATGAGCAAAACCAGTAAGGAAGTATCCTGATTTGTAAAAAAAACAAAATGTTGCTTGAATAAAAGGTACTGATGCTTTAACAAATATTTAACATAAGTAACAGTAGAATTACTTATCGAAAACATCACTTGCTTAAGAGTAATAAAGTATCAAGTTCATTGTTTCTGATTTCATAGGGTAAACTAGATAAATGGAAAAAAATCCCATCCAAATAAAGGCAATCCTATATAAACTGTATTGATATTTGTATTATCTTTTAGAGAAGCCACTCTATTATTTATTTCTTTGCTTTTGTACACATTTTAACCCATGTTATTCTTGGTCACTGTCTCAGAGAACACAGGGTGCGGGCCTCACCGGTCCATCGCAGGGCTGGGTTGGAGTTGTATCACCAGATGATTACCCTTTACTGGCCCCTCTCCCTCAGATACAGCTTACCTGGCTGGAGGGCACTGTAGAGACTCAGGCCTAGGCCCCTGTGGGGGCGGGCTCACGCATTAGACCACTGCACCACTCAAACACCTCTGCTCTTATTTGTAAAAGCAGATCCTGATTGCTAGGTCGCCAGTAGTGGTGTTTTACTAAACCTGAAGTATAGCAATGCCACGCAAACTTTAAGCATCAACTTCATGTCAAAATCCTACAACACACCACGACACACTATGCAACCATGTACCGTCGACTGTCTGTATCTGTGCAATCAGCCAAACACAGATTGAAAATATTTGGCTAAGAAAAATTCCAGAAAGTTTTAAAGGGCAAAATATGAATCTGCTGCATGCCGAGCACTACACTGAATCCACCTGAATGCAGTTCAATTTAGCGCAGATGTACAGATCCTCAGTCTCTCTCCAGCATTAGTTATTTCTTTCTTTTAGCATTTTTTTTGTGTCGCACCTCCTTTAAGTGTATAGACTGTTCCTGTTGTCATTATTCCCTAAACAATACAGTACAGCAACTATTTATATAGCATTTACATTGTATTAAGTATTATTGGTAGTCTAGACATGATTTAAAGTATACAGGAGGATGTGCATAAATTATATGCAAATACTTGGACAGTGCTGGAACCATTCCCCCGCATATAAGGAGGGCCAACTGTACCACTTTATAAATGAATTGCTCGAGCAGCTGGGAAGAAATACATGCAAAAGACAAAGATAATGCAATACGAACCAGTCAACATCTCACATCAGTGATTCCTATGTGTAATGTGTAATGATTTTAAGCAGCATTGCTTACCTTTTAAGGCACTTTACCTTTAGGCACATGGATGGTAAAATTGGTGCTTTCTTAATCAAAGAAAAACCACATACGATAATCATTGGCGTATTATGAAGTAACAAAGGAAACGCAAAATATTTCAAGTGAGTTTACTCAAGTAAAAGTGAAAAGTATCCCAAATGAAAAAGTTACCTACTTGAATGTAGTAAATGCAGCATTATGGCCTGTTACAACCCTCACAAACTCTGTTCCCTATGGTCTAATAGTGCTCTATATGGTAATGGTAAAGTTATAGGTTGAGGGCCATTTCAAACTCAGCCTGTACCTACTGAAAATCAATATATGATTTTCAGCGCCTACTGGAAAATATCATATATTTCCATTTTGTAGAGTCATTTTCAGTTAAAGGCTAATGTTAAAGTATCAGAAGTATGTTTCTTACAAGATGTACGTAGTCAAGTTTGTCCATGCAAAATATTTATCCCAAGCGGAGGTTTTTACTGTAAGTATTATTACCGTAAGTCATACCAATGTTGTGGTAACAACCAGAATAACCGCAAAATGAATGCAGGTGTCACCATGTGTGCAAGAGTGATTGTAAAGTGATTGCAGGTAACTACTTACTATCTTCAACTAATATACTACCTGGCCAAAAAAGTCACCATTTGGATCCCAATAAGCAAATACTTGAGCAAAATAATGCTATGTTAATGTGTACCATAATGAAACATAATCAAATCTTTTTTTTTATTGGCCACACAGTGTGTGTATAGTAAAATATATACCCTCTGTCCTGGTCTTAACATTTGGGATGGTTGTGGCAAGATAGAGTGGATAAGTAGGGAAATGTTTGTTTTTTTGTGTTGTAATAATCAATACTATGGCAAAAAAGCTGAAATAAGCCGTTAGAACCTGTCTGTCCATAAATGCTTTAAGAAATGATGGCTAACTCTGAAAGATTCAACAAGTGCAGTGGTCAAAACCATCAAACACAAAAATGAAACTGGCTTGCCCGAGATCACTCCAGGAAAGGAGGACCACATGGTCGAGATGACAAGCATAATAGCCTAAGAAACTGCCAGTTAATGAGACTACAGATTACGTCTGAAATAGTTGCTTTATGGAGCTCTAGCAGCGAACACATCTCAGATCCTTTATTGCCTCAATGCCTGTTTTGCACCTGCAAGGTGAATTAAATAGATAAAATAAATAAAAAGGTAATAAAAGCAGATGTGTTCAAACTTTAACCCATAAATATAGGAGCCTCACAGGGTGAGACAATGAAAATGCAGTTAACATCTGTGTAGAACGATCACATTAACACATTATTAATGCTTTACATCTGACAGCTCTATTAATAGTAGTTATCCAGAAGTTTGAAGCCACAGTCGGACTCCTGAATAAGGCCCTTAAGCCACAATTGCGTGAACTGTAATTAGTAAGATTGTGTCAGTTATAAGTCACTCTTTATTATTGCTAAATTAGGTTGCCAGACTATTGATCAAACAGTTTGGCGTTTAAGTCCTGGCACTGCCACTGTTGAGTGATGAAGGTAGAAGGTTAATTGCTTGTACTGTAACTTGAAAGGTTGTATCATTTGTAAATTGCTCTGGATAAGGGCATCATTAGTTCTTAACTGGATTAATTCATCCAGAAGAGAAAACTAGATCAAATTAGATATGAGAGATGCTGCATTTATGTTACAGTACTTTTCCTAAATTAAAGCTAAACCTGCGTGCCTCATGTTTTAGATGAGCCAAAAGGTAAATTATGGTACAATGACCACTACTAACGAAGCAATACCTGGTACTATTTAGAATGGCATTATAAGTGCTCAAGTGTCAACACCATGTCTGAATTCTGAGGTGATGGTACAAGCTAATGTAGTCCAAAGCTTGGCAGAAATGGTCATGAAGAGACTGGAAAATTGGAAGGCACACTAGTTCTGCCATTATTTACTCAGACTATCCAGTTCAAACACTGTTTATTGATTCTCCTGACACCATGGAATATGGTGTTATTGCGATGTTTAGTGCTTGATTCAATAACATAGAAGTAACTGTTAGATTGTCTCCTCTCTCAGACAGGAAGCTGTTTGTGGGCATGCTGGGGAAACAGCAGTCGGACACTGACGTGAGGAAGATGTTTGAGCCGTTCGGGAGCATAGAGGAGTGTACTGTGCTCAGAGGGCCGGACGGCGCCAGCAAAGGTGAGCTGTCATGGAAAAGGGAAATTTTCTTCATTTCATCGTGAGACCCCTCCATGTAGGATTTGTAGGTTGTAGCAGCTTAGTACTTCTACTTGTAGTACCTGAGTGTAGGTGTTTATAGGATGTTTGTATAGTACAGTCGTTCCCAAAGTGGGCAGCTATTGCAGGGGGGCAGAGCAGGGCAAATGAATGCAGCATATTTGAGTCAGAAAAATCTCAGGCAGAAACATTTAAGGTACAAAATGCCACTGTCAAGATTTGATATGAATTACAGTGTTTAAAATAAATTCCAGTGGAGTCTAGAAGCAAAAGACATGTATGTATTGGGGAGGTGTCTCAGATATTCTTCTCTACCTAAGGGGGGCGCTGCAGAAAAAAGTCTGGAAATTACTGGTATAGACTAGTGATGGGAATTCCGTCTCTTTTCAGAGAGCCAGCTTTTTTGGCTCGGCTCACTAAAAAGAGCCGGCTCTTTCGGCTCCCAAGTGGCTCTTTAGATATTTTGTAGTTCAATTTATTACCAAAGTATGTGTAAAATGAATTACTAATGTAAAAACACATAATATCCGATGTTTGTTATTATTAATATGCCTTTTATTTATATACTCACAATGGAACACAGTAAAATCAATTATAAAACACAAAACCGAAGACCGATCTTAATTACAGGTCCAATCTGGTCTCAGGTCTCTGATTATGTGTATTATTTGTAAATTTGCAACTATATACAGTCAAACAAGACATCATCTATATATAGATAGGTATATAGATACTAGGTTAGATTCAACTTTATTGTCATAACACATGTAAAAGTACAACGCAACGAAATGTAGTTTAGCATCTAACCAGAAGTGCAATAAGCAGCAATGTGTCGGAATGTACAATAAATTAAAAAATATATAAATCGGCTCACAATCACCGGCTCCCGTCGTTCATTTCAAAGAGCCGACTCTTAGAGCCGGATCGGTCGCGATCGACACATCACTAGTATAGACAGGAGGCTGTCGAAGAGTTGCAGTGACCAGAATGCTAGTTTTTTGTTCATGCAAAATATTCCTTTTAGTAGGTTCTTTGGTAAGAATCAGCACATGCAAGCTGTGTTGAGTGCCATAAGTGTTTGATTTGTTTATGCAGCCGAATGTGCTGTGTCTCAGAAATGAGGCAGTGTACGAATTCATTTAGTAAACTCACCAGTTCTGTTCTCTGTAGGTGTACAGTGCTTTATGTCGTATGTAGAATGTATATGTTATGTAGAATATGTACACATTCAACAGGCATTACTGGGCCGATTTGTGCTGCAATCCGACGTTGCTATCTGGGAGCTTCATTTTTTTTGGTGTTAGAGCATGAATAGGAATAGTTAGGTTAAGCAATAATGAGCTATAGTTCAGCTTACCTTTCTTTTTGCAAGTATTTATATGGAAAGCAGTTACTCTGAATCTAACCTACAGCCTTACATGTGCAGTGCTGTGTGTCATTAGAGATGCCTTTTGTATGTTGCAGGCTGTGCATTTGTGAAATACCAGAGCAACGCAGAGGCTCAAGCGGCCATTAATGCTCTCCATGGCAGCCGAACTCTACCGGTGAATGTTTCTCAATTTCTTCGTCTTACACCTCCTTTACTTAGCTCGAGAAATATACCGTCACCACAGGTTAAGTTCCACAAGGCAAGAGTATAACAGAGAATAGCTGCAACAGACTGGTTAAACAGAGCAGTCAGATGGTACATACACAGTACACAGAAAATGAACCATAACCTAAAAAGAGATGAAAATAGAGATGTTTAGTGAAACACACACACATTCATACATCCAGAACCCTGCCCACTGTTACACCTACCATCATGCAGCCATACAGAAGAGCACTGTCAGCATAAGACATGGAAAAAGACACAAGACACTGTGTATTGCTCTCACCCACGACATATTTTCGGTCTTGCTATTAACAGTCTACTGCACAAAGCACTGATGCTGAGAATTACTGCTCTCTCATTCCCTGCGCCTCTTTCTCTGTCCTTCACTCAGGGGGCCTCGTCCAGTCTGGTGGTGAAGTTCGCAGACACAGAGAAGGAACGAGGCATAAGGCGCATGCAGCAGGTTGCCTCACAGCTGGGCGTCATCAGCCCCATGAGTCTACATCTGGGGGCCTACAACGCCTATACACAGGCTGTGAGTACTAACTCACTAATACGAGCTTTTTGAGTCTTGGTCCTCTCAAGGTCTCTCCAGAGGGTTTTCCTTTCCACTGTCACCCTAGGCTTGCTTTTATTATTATATTTGAAATGCAGGTTTGAGACAATGTTGTGATGTAAAAAGCGCTATAGAAATAAATCTGACTTTGACCAGACCTTCCATAGTGCAACAACCATCCACCTCCGTGGGCGTCAAAATAAAAGTCCCGGTGTCAGTCGTCAAACCATACAAAACAGTACAAAAGCAATGCAAACAGACACTTCAAGTTTCTAACAGCCACTCAAGAACATAAGTATGTACGTGTGTTCCGACTTACACCGAAAATCGGTTTACGACGCCCCCTAGGGACGGATCTGCGTCGTAACCCGAGGACTACCTGTAACTATGTTTTATCACACCTGAGTTCACTGTGTCTAGCCACACCCAGGCCTGATTATTGCCACACCTGTTCTCAATAAGGACATCACTTAAATAGGACCTGCCTGACAAAGTGAAGTACACCAAGAGATCCTTAAAAGCTACACATCATGCCGAGATCCAAAGAAATTCAGGAACAACTGAGAAAG